>BMAW01097063.1:37778-73935 GCA_019974015.1 Nephila pilipes | reverse complement strand
TTTAAAATATTGACATTAAAATTAAGTAACGATCGGATAGCTTGCGAAGGTTAACTTCCAAATATTGAATTTAACCTCTATTTCCATTTGATATCGAGTATGTTATAAATATAATTATGCATATTATTTATTTTAAATTTTTTGTTACGATCAATCTACAAGGATGTTGCTATTTTAAAATAATGAAAAAGTTATATATATAAATTTGCAATCCTTCCTAAGATTACTGAACAAAAATAAGTAGAGAAGCGTTTTTAAATAATATTATTGAACTTTTTCTTTCAATGTCTCAATGTGGGTTTTAAGAATTATTTAAGTTTCCATTGATTTTAAGAGAATATTTGCATTAAAAATAAAACATGGCTTTATTTAAAAATTTGGTGCAAAATATTTTACCCAAGAAACAATATTCTACATTTCTTAAGTGTATATATGAATTAAATAGAATAAATTATGTGTATATACGTTTGAAATAAATCTAGCTCAGTTGAATAATTGTGTTAGAGTTTAAGAAGTTCTAAATCAGCAATAGGTGTTTGATCAAAATTTAATTGATACCTATTTATTATATTCAATATTTTTGAACTTTCGAATTGGATTTCTAGATAAAGAATCCAGTTTAATTCCCTCTAAAGTATTAATGATATGCAGAGGGTATCTCTATTCAATTATTTTAATGAAATCTATGAATGAATTGTCATTAGTAATATACATTTTTAATGAATGTTTCTGTCAAAGTATCCCATTCCTTTTCCATGCATATTTCTTAAGATTGTGTTATTTTTTCCTGAATAGTTAAGTGATTTTCATTTTTTTTTTAAGAATGCCTATTATAATAAGAATAAAAATTATTTTTTTTGAAGAAACTAAGTTCGAAATTGAGGAACTACTCCAAATCTTTTTGAAAGTGATTTCCAGTTAAATAAGGCATTTAGAAACAATATTTCTATTATTAATATTAGAAACCTTTATTTTTAAAGATTTTCGTAATTGTATTGCTATTTTAGATATCTCATGACGTGTTTATTTCTAACAAAAAATATGAAAGGATATAAAGAAAATTTTATGTTAAAGAGGCAATTAAAGTCAATCATATATTTATTTACAAAATCATTATTAATTAACGGCTATTTTGTAAGATTTATTCGGCAACATTAATTTTCCGATTAATTCCAATAATTCTAAAATATTAATTATTTTCTCTAAGTGTCATAATAAACTATATAATTATTTATATTTCATCTTTATGACCTACGGCGCTTTTGTTACAAAAACTTATTTTCTAATGAAATGAAAGAGCATCAATAAAAATGGCCTTATTTCTAAAAATTTATGAAAACAAATTAATCATGTTATTCAAATATTCATTCCACATCATCACCTCATTTGTACCAACGGATAAGGAAAACTATCACATAGAAAGGCTAAACTACTGTCATTTGTGCACTAGAGAATGAAATATGGTGCCTAAGAGTCCTGATACTGGAGTAAAATTCTTGCACTGAGAGTAGAAAATAGCTCGCGTACTTCAGAGATGTTGAAAAATGGTGTTTGTGACGTATATTCTTCTAAGAAAATTGTGTCTTCTAGAAACAAGTCTTTCTCAACGGAATAAATTTAAATCATGTGGTTTTGTTTTGAAAACTGTAAACTCATTTTAGGACCCGAACACTGTTTATGAGGAATTCGAACGTTGAAATGTTTCATGACATTTTATTTTGAGTGAAAGTACGAAATTGAATTGTAACGTTCAGAGGAAAATTTGTAAGAAACTGTCCTGTTTTTACAAGAAAAAATATATAAACATTGTGCAATGGTGAAAATTATTCAATTTAGAGACGCATTAGCGATGATAATATCAGAAAAAAAGATAGAGAGGTAACATTTTCAAAATAATTAAACCCCAGATGATAATATACCATGCATGTATATTTATGTACTGTGCTTCTAGTAAAATAAATAAAACTCAAAACATTATCTTTCTTGTTTTAAAGACAACTATAACTGTGTATCAAATAATTCCAGTTTTGAAAAATAATTTTATTATATTGTGAAAAATGTTAAATAACAGAGTTGACTAAGGTGAATTTCCAAAAAATATTCGAAAAACCGCATAAACATAGATGATAACTACACATTTCTTTCAGCCAAAAATAATTTATTTCATCTGATAGATAACAATTAATTTTAAAATCGACCTCGATTTATCTCAAGTTAAAATCACATCAATTATAAATAGAAAGAAGCTGAGATGTATAACCGTTGTTCGTAGTTTATAAATATTAATGCAAACTTTCTTTATTTCTAAAGCAATTTCGATCGCAACTTGAAACAGAATTAAATATAAACCTGGACGATAACGTAGCGTATGGAAGATAAAGAAATTTATAAAACTCATTACATATAAAAAAGAAAACACAATAATTTATATTTTGAAATAAATCAGCTATATTTATTTCTCATTATGCAATGATTTTTATTTTTGATATTTAGCAATTCTCTATTCACATATTATATTACTTCCGAGATCAAATGTAATTTCAAATCAAAATAATTATTTTAAAATGCAAAAAAAATATAATTTTTATATTGATTTTTTCTAAGATTGTATTGTACTTAATATAACAAATATGAGCAAAATGTCTTATATTTGCTGAAAAAATAGCAAAGAATCAATGGTTTTGGTAAAATGACTCAAACTCAAAATCTAGATAGTCTAATACTAATTCAACTTCATAAACAATCGATGTTCCTGAATTAACAGGTCAATTGAAAAGTCCCCGGCCTGACACATAGATGGCGCTACTAGAATTAAATCCGTATGTTTTTTAGTTACCTCTAACCCTCAAAAGATGCGTGTATAAATTTGACAGCTTTCGGATCGTTAGTTTGTGAATTATAGCATTTTGAGTGAAGCAACTTTTGTCATTGTGAAAAAAATGGATAAAAAGGAATTTCGCGTGTTGATATAATATTGCTTTTTGATAGGAAAAAATACATTTGAAGCAAAAACTTGGCTTGATGCCGAGTTTCCGGACACTGCCCCAGGAAAATCAACATCAAGGATTGGTATGCTAAGTTTAGATGTGGTGAAATGGGCTTCAAAGACGGTGAACGCAGTGGACGCGAAAAGAGGTTGTTACAGACGAAAACATTTAAAAAATGCCCAAAATGATTTTGAACGACCGTAAATTGAAATTGAATGAAATAGCAGATACTCTAAAGATATCATCTGAACGTATACATCATATCATTCACGAATATTTGGGTATGAGAAAACTCTGTGCAAATTGGGTGCCGCGCGAGCTCACTTTTGACCAAAAACAACGACGAGTAGATGATTCAGAGCAGTGTTTGAAGATGATCAAGCGCAATAAACCCGATTTTTTGCGTCGATATGTGACAATGGATGAAACATGGCTCCATCATTTCACTCCGAAGTCCAATCGACAGTCATCCGAGTGGACTGCAAACGATGAACCCGCTCCAAAGCGTGGGAAAACGCAACAGTCGGCTGGCAAGGTTATGGCATCTGTATTTTGGGATGCGAATGGAATAATTTTCATTTACTACCTTGAAAAAGGAAGGACTGTCAACAGCGACTATTACATAGCATTATTGGACCGTTTGAAGGACGAAATCGCCGAAAAACGGCCGCATTTGAAGAAAAAGAAAGGGCTGCTTCACCAAGACAATGCACCGTGTCACATGTCAGTGAAAACGATGGCAAAAATCCATGAATTGGGCTTCAAATTGCTTCCTCATCCACTGTATTCTCCAGAACTGGCCCCCAGCGACTATTTCCTGTTCTCAGATCTCAAAAGAATGCTCGCTGTGAAGAAATTTTCGTCGAATGAAGAGGTGATCGCCGAAACTGAGGCCTATTTTGAAGCAAAGGACAAATCGTACCACAAAAATGGTATCGAAAAGTTGGACGGTCGCTATAGTTAATCACGCTTGAAGGGAATTATGTTGAATAAAAATACTAATTTTGCCAAAAAAATGTGTTTTACTATGGTAGGCCGGGGACTTTTCAATTGACCTGTTAACAAGCAAAATCTTCAGTTAAATCCTAAGGGAAAATGAAATTTATCTTAAAGCGTCTATGATTCCTCCGAAAGTTTTCTCATTTTTTATAATTTTATGATTGTAGGTGTACATTGTATTTTAATTAATCTATCCAAGCAAGAAATGGAAAATCGAAAAAAAATCGATCCAAAGACATCTCAACTTCTTTAAATTGAAAGCTTCTAAAATAGAGTTATAATTAAAATATTATTAAAAGTAGATTGGAATTCCACTCAGAATCTTGTTCATAATGAAGTTAATTTCATTAGAAATAATATTTTATTAGGATTAGATAAAATGATCACTTTAATTTTTCTAATGCAATTTGATGGTAATATACATTTTGTTTTCTACTTGACCTATGTGAGGCATTTATGTCACTAAAGTGTAAGCTGATAACATTGCCCGATACTTAAACAGAAGCTCATACATATTCAAGACTATCAGAGTTTTCATCTTTAAATGTGAATCTAGTTTGGATAATCTTTTCATACTTTTCGTTTCTTGTGACACTATATAAAGACACTATTATCTTAATAATATGAAAATTATTAGGGTTGTTATGAGTGGTTTATTAGAAAATAATTTAACTGTTGCTTGCCTCCAGGCTTTCCTTTTTCAGTTATAAACGGAATCATAACCCAAAGCACTCTAATGATCTTTTTTTTCCCCATGGGGTTTACTGTTCGTGGTAAACACTGCTAATGCAACCCCCCCCCCCCCCGATTACAACCTCTCATTTTTTCAATACTCTAGAAAATAGATCACAGAACAACCCTGTTTGGGGCAGCATAGCTATATCTTTCGTGCCATTAAACTTCACCATCATTTACTTACTTAATTGTAGCTTTTTTGTGTTTAATTAAATAGTCTCGTGTAACACATTTCATTAATATTTAGCGTGAATTACTTTAATTTTTACAATTTTCAAACTCTCAGTTTGTAAATTATCTTTGAGTCATTGCGAGAACGATCAGGAATTAATTTTAATTTTAGTTAGCATCCCAATTAAATACGTCATTGAACTTTTACCGGGAACCAAAAAGAACATAGTAAGATTTATTGCTTTCAGAAAAGAATAATATCTAATTACTTAAATTTTGTCAAATATCAAATTGTAATATTACCTATACACGAATTAATCTCTGTTTTAGAATTTAAATTACCTTTCTTTACATTGTTTGAAGATTGTAAATAAAAGTATTTGAATTCAGGAACTTGAAAGCAATTAATCATTTAAAAACTAATGCTTATAAATTTCTTAAGGAGCTAATGAATATTAATAGTATGTAAAAATTATATGCCATCTCAATATAATGATTTTTGACGTTAATATAAAGTCAAAAATCATTAATGAAACTTATACTTAATTAAAAATAATTTGAAAGAAAACAAAAGAAAAACATGAAATAGCTACACATTGTTGAAAAGAAAAGCATATTACATCCTATTTTACATGCAAAAGAGCATATTATATAATACATTAATGGAATACCATAACAATTTCCAGACGCATGTGTATAATGGTTAGGCATTGAGCAGAAATAATATTTTCTAGACATTATGGTGCCTAGAATGATATTTAGTGTTAAAACGTATCCCCTTTCATATGTATTACTAACATGGATTATTATAATTTTGTGTAAACAGAGCAAAGAGCTAAAAGGCTTTTTCTTTATATATGTATGTATATATATATATTCTTTGATATACAGTTCCATATTAATTTGATTTGTAATGATTTTCCTTTGCAACAATGATTAGACCATTTTAAAAATCCTCTCCAGTAGCTTGTAACTATACCTTATTGGGTATTAATTGGCATATTTAAATTTTTATTTGTAGTTTCAACTTCTGTTATTGATATTCTATATTTTCAAGCCATCAGGAAAGAATTCAATCTTTACTGGAACAAGAAACAATTATTAGTGTATGTATGCCCCATATTATGTTTTCTGTCATTGTTGATTAATTTCATATGTATCAGATATTAATACAAATACGGTTTTAGTTTATTATTTATGGAACGTGGATTGTAATGAAAAGTACTCATAATAACTGCAGAACAAGTTTCAAAACGAAGGTGATTTTTTATTTAATTTTAGATGGCAAATTTGGATATAGATTAAAATTCTTTGTTCATTTCTTCACATATACAAATTAATTCGTAAATAATTAATATGATATTGATTGTTAAACTAAATGTTTGAAAATATTTTACTACTATTATGTAACCTTTAATACAGTTTTTTTTTCTCACATAGTATAAGATTCATATGTATTCAAAAGATATATATATTGCTTTCTGGAAAGCTTTGAATCCATCTCAAGATCATGAAATAGATGAACATTTCGTATGCAATAACAAACAATTCAGACTTCTTAGGAAAACAGAGCTATATTTTTGTACTATACTGATTATAAAGAGCTAAAAACAGCTAAATTTTGAATTTAAATTTTACAATTTAAGACCTAAATTGCAATAATTTTCCTTAAATTCATTTTTTATTCTTAAGTATATAATCATAAACTATAAACTCAAATGCAAGTGTGCAAAAAAGAATTGTGAATACTATATTGAGTGTTAAATTTTTTATTGATCTGGACATTAATTTTTAGATCTCTATTATGACATTAGATGCAAATAAATTTTATGGTAATTATTAATTCTTCATAACTTTTCGATACAAAACCCATCTGATTTATATTAAATAACATTATGAAATATTTAAACATATTTGTTATTAATTATTACAACAGTATTCTTTCGCTGAATTCTCTAATTATGATTAAAAATTTGATAAACAATTAAACTTGATTACATCGAGAAGATACATTAAGATGCATATTTGAATTTCTACATATTTTCTGAAATAAGAGGCTTTGCTTCATAATTTAATTTTTAAACGGGATCCTATAATATTTATTTCATACTTAAGCAGGAAACAACTGAAAAAGGCCAAATAAATACGAAAATAGTATCTTAAATGGAAACAATTTAAATTACTTTTTTCTGTTAAAAAATTTTATGTATTCATATAAATAAATGGTAATACAATAGACATATTAATTATAATGTCACTTTATGTCTCATGTAATTAATTATGTTATTTTAGATTGGACTAAGAGATCTGAATAGCATTTAGACAGATTGCAAAGAAAATATCGAAACTATGGAAAAAATTTATAACCACTATACATCTCTCTAAATTATTGAAATTTCTGTAATATTGTACAACCGAAAATGCTGTAAGTCTAAAACTTAATTAATATTCATAAGTATTTCCTCATATAAATTACATAAAACTGTACAAATGTTATACTTACAGGTATTTCTCTTACCAATAGAATTAATGCTACTTAATGTATTTTAATTCAAAAATTTAGTGTACATGAACTTCATTCAAAGACAGAAAGAAAATAAGAAACTTCCTATGAAAAGAAAATAAATTCTTCTTTTCAAAGGAAAGTAAAAACCGTTAATATCAAGTTATCCATGTTTACATATATGGTACAATATATAAAAATAAGCAATAATAAAATTAATAAATAATAAATAAATGAATAAATAACACAAATTTAAAGTGATATAATATAATGGTCATTTTAACCCAATCTATGTATAAATTGAAACAATGGCTTCGTTTCGATTTCCCTTTTTACCAAAAAAATATATGTGAACGATATGGGTATTTTTAAAATTAAGGATTATAATTATAAAAATATCTATGATTCTTCCTATTCCTCCCACATTAAAATCACTGGTTAAAAGTATCAAAATAATAATAGTAATATTTATATTCTAAATGCTTTCTCAATATTTTATGTACTCTCATCTTTTGTTATTTTTTTCCACAATAGCATTTGTAGAAATCTTACCAAAAAGATTGCATATGAATTCCGGACCGAAATAAAAAAAAAATGCATGACTTTTCTCTTCTTCCTTTTATCCTACAACCTTAAATACTTAAAAACATTAAAGTGATCCAATTAACCAATTAACCATTATTAAAATAAATCTTATTTTGTCAAAAACTGTTATTAGATTACGTCAATATTATAACAATCGTGAATTATATAATTATTATATGTGTATTATATTGATTTATATAGGTTTTTTTTAATTATTTAGCCATTAAAGAATTATGTTTGAATAATGTGACGGTAAAATATCTTTACTCCACTATTTGCTCAATTAGATGTGCAATAAGTTTCATGATACATTATACATGATACATGATCCTTTACAATTTTTATTTCAAATTCAGAACTTTAAAATAAAAATTGTAAAGTGATCTTAGAAATTCATTATCTATCGTGAAGTTGCATAAAAAGTGGATATTACTTACTTATGAATATCAAAACAATGCCTTTCAGAACCGAGTAGTGAGTATATCAAACATAGCTACTAAGAATTTTATTTTTTATAAAAAGAAAAAAACACATTGAATAATTGTTTGAACAGAGTTATATTTTATCCCTGACAAAGACAGCATTAATAGTATTTTTAAACAGTTTTAGATGTTACATAATTATAATTATGAAAAAAGTACCGTATTTAAGACAGCATTTTAGAAGCATATTTTGTGCATAATAATTAAAAATCATCTCTTTCAGCTAATTTTTCAATCACCACTGACGAAATCTATTTGTAAACAAAGTGCAATATAATTATGTAGCAATAAGATATTCCACATTTGAATTAAAGTTAAATCAAAAAATAATTTTGAAAATATCTTAATAAATAATAATATAATTACGCTCCAAAATATTCCTAGCCTTTGTGGAAGGTTATGGCTACTACCGTGAATAGTTCTACGAAGCATGTTGTGCATTATGGGAAATATTTTATATTATTTTACAGTTATTCAAGATATACTTATTATTTTGAGAAATATTTGAGAATTTTAATGTTGACGAGAATTTAATCAAATATATTTCGTCTTTTGACCAGCATTTATGTATGGAATTATTTGTCATATTTATTTATACATGTGTATTATTAATATTCTCTTCTTCCTGAAAGTAAGATTTGTAGCATTTTTAATAGATAAAGATTATTTATTTTGAATTTTTAGAGCTGCTTCTTTCTCTTGAAAATGAACGTGGCATATGAGGGAAGCAAAATTGCTGGTGTCAGTTATATTGAGTCAAAAAATTCAATTGCAATAACATTCTATCTATATGATTTAGGTACACATACTTTCAATTTCAATTTAATTATTTTGACTTGCTCTAAAGATATAGAAAAGTCTTAGATATCAGATTAAATGTTAACTTTTATATCAATAAAGATAATTTTCATTACCATTATTATCCCTTAAAATTAGCATTTTTTAGAAATAATTTGCAAAACGTTATACAAAATTCAAAAATTCCATTACATAGAACACTGTTTATGACAGTTTTCGGAAATATGTGGTTTGATTGATATCAGTGTGAGTGATTGTTTAATGACGTTGCAATTAAGAAGCAACACGAGGATCGTTAACAATGAGTTCATAATTTTGATCCACTGTCAAGTGACGAGAATAACTGAGTTGGCAACTTACTCTCTTAGCTTCCACCTCACATCAACGAGACAACTTGGAACTTGAATAGATTATACAACGCTTCACGAGTATTTAGTGTTATCAGGATTTAAACTAACACTTTGAAAGTTACAATGACAATAACGAGTTCATGAGCTGAACACTCGGTTCCCGTAGCCTCTTGTTTGGAAAAAATATGCTTTGATAATCAGGTGCATTTTCAATCTTGTGCTTATTCTACGATTTTTAAAACAATTGAATGCCTCTTTCTTACTTTTCTTACAGCGATTTAGAATACCCTTTATATAATCTTAGTACAATATTATTTTTCCTAATTATACTTTATTAAAGGTTCCAGATAAATTTTTAATGTTAAAATTTTGAAGTTAAAATCAAGCGCACATAAATTTAAAATATATGTATATTTATATTCTTTAAATTTACATTATTATGAAATATTGAAAAAAAAAAACCCAATTAAAATTGAAGACTTTTCAGAGATTTTTACTTTAATAGCATATACATAAATATTACTATAGTTAAAATAAAAAAAAAATTATAAGCAAATCTTAAAAATACAAAATCTAAGGAAAATGCCCCAAATTATAATGCAGTACTACAGAAATTAATTTTTATAAAATACTAATTAGCTACAAAATTACCTTGACAAGTTCTACTTAATACTTAAGTTTTGAAGCAGAAATATGTTTAAGTTTAAAATTTAAAAAATGTTTAAAATTTAAAAAAATGTAAACGCAAAATATGACTCTTAAGACTTAGACGCGATCTAAAGAAATATGCATTCTAATTACTAGTAATTAGAATAAAAAGTAATTGTAAATGATCATTAAAATTACTCAGAAATAAATTTTGTTTCTATTTCAAATTAAAAAAAAACATCTTCTTGTAAATGTACTAGAAAAATATGAAAACTGTTATTGATTATAATTTCGTCAACACTATTAATTATTTGTGTTATTCGTAACATATTCTAAAATTAGTTTTCAATACTTCTCAATATTTAAATGAAATAAAATTACATTTAATTATATTTGTATGCGTAATATACGTATCAGATTATCTTCCATCAGATAATAAATAAAAGATCTCGATTAAAAAAAGTCTTTAAAAGCTTTCTTTCCATTCAAATTATTTTATCAATACCACATTTAATTTTTTGTTTATTCAAAAACTTATTCATGTAATGTCACTTATTTATTTTTAATATTTGAATAGATAAGAAATTATTTGCTAAATTAATTCATTTAGTTTCGTACTTAAATCAAGGAAACATATTAATTTTTACAGAAAAATTCTAATGCTTCTATTTCTTAGAATTTGTTTTTTCTATTGCTACAATTTTGTATACTTCAATTTAACAAAGTAACAATTCATAAGAACTAAACAAAATCGTATATAAAGTTTATTTGGATTGTGTCATCATGTTTATCTCCCATTTCAGAACAGGGCTGGGCCTAAGACTGAAGAAAATTTATAATAAGGAACTTGTATTGCTTTTTTTCTCCTACTACTTCTTCGTTAGCCTTGCTCATTCAATAGAAAATATCCCCTCCCATTTACATTTTCAGTTATATCTTGGCTAAACGCCAGGCCTGTGAAAAATGGTTTTCGATTTAGAAAATCTCACGAAAGAAGATTTTAACATTAATGTAATTGCGGAATTAGTTATAAAAGCAACTTCGGTAAAATGACCTTGGCACGAAAAATGAGATAGATTTTTGCTCTAGCTTGTTAGTCAAGTTTGTGTGCAAGACCTATTTTCCTAACTTCGCCACAGATTGATAGCGTACATTAAAGGGGATTTTTCTAGAGTCTTTCTAAGTCGAAAAGAAAATTCTTCCAAGTTGTTGAAAGTCAGCAATATCAGCTAATGGATAGAAAATGTTAAACGCTGATTTCTGTATTTTTAGGACTGGCTATCATAAATATAGGCGCATTGTTAAGCAGTGCATGAAGAATTTAAAATATGGAACTCAATTAAATAAGTATTTCATGGCTTACCAAGTTTCTTTCTTAAGTTTATTAACAAAGAAAATAGGATAATAATAATAAATCGAATATACCAAATACACTAAAAACAAAACTATTTACGCTTAGAAGTTTTATGGTTATTTAATGGGTCATATTTTATTAATTGTGCAGTATAATTGATGAATTAATAATATTATAACAATATTTAATAACTTGCATTCTTTTTAATATGGACATATTTCTGGAAAAAGCAGCGTAATCTAATTCTCTTATGTTCTATCGTTAACTGCAATTTCAGTTCCGACTTTACAAATTCGGAACCATGTTTGATAGTATATTTTTATCAGTATGATACTAACACTTGTAATTAAATGAATTAATTTTTTTTAAAAAAAATTAAGTTGTACATTTTATTTTAAACAACAATGCCTCCACAAAAGGAAACTATGCATTATTTTGTAATTAATCCGAGCACAAACAAATTACATAGAGACATATTTTAAAACATTATATGTTTCTTATAAAAAAAAATACCTGCGTCGGCAGCTAAGAAAAGAAACAAATAAACAAAAATTAGTAAAAATAAAAATAGTAAATTTTAAATAAAAATTTATTAATCAAAAAGCTTTCATAAGTTTCTTTTGTATTATAATTAAATATTCGACAAGTACTTGAAAAATAAAAAGTAGTCCTTAATTATTAAGCAATACATTCCTCTAAATTAAAAAAATAATTTTAAAAATGTAAAATATGTGACATTTATACGAAATAGACAATTTTATGCTTTTCATAGGCAAGTTTGAATTAGTAAATCATTAATATTAAAAAAAATATTGATCAGATATATAACTAGATTTTTCCTATTTTAAAATTATATTACTCATATAAATACTCTTTTTGTACAGTAAGCAATGCGTTAATTATTGTTTTCTCAAGGAAAATTTTTTTTTAAAAAAAACCTAGTTAAATCTACGCACTAAAGATTTTCCTCTTTCTGAAAGGAATAAATTCATACGCAAAGCATTCTTTTTTTTATTTTACTACTAAAAGTAATTAAAACTTCAATAGCATTAATTTATTTCTTTGAAAAATATTTTGCTTTCGAAAAGAAAACAGTGTATAAACATTAGTGAAAATGACTTTATATATTTAATGGAATGGTGTTTTCTGAAACAACCACCCGTATTTTTACTGCATTTTCTGTTATCTACATACACAGCTGTATTTAACTATTATATGACTAATGATGGGAAAAAAATATCCTGAAAATTTATAAATCTAAAATTAATGTTTTCATTAAATCCAACAGTTGTTTTACAAATACTCAATATTTATGACTTAATTGACATTATATTAGGTTATTGATTTTATATTAGGTTATTGATTTTATTTAAAATATCTTACAATTTTTAAAACAATTGAGAAAAAGAAATACAAAAGGGCAGGCTGAAATGCTGTAAACACGTCTTGTGGGAAAGCGCGCATCTCACTTAGATGCGCTGTTGTTGAACATTAAGTAATATATAAGGTGCGCTTAAAATTTTACACTCTGTTTTTCTTGGAATTGACTGGCTAGGACTCCTTACTTCTTTCATAAGGGTAGGTGTATTAAAAGTCCCAATTGAATTTCCCATGTCGTGCCCTTCCCCTTTGTAACATTAAAGAATTGTTTAAAGAAAATGAACTTAGTTTTTCATCCGTTCGTTGAGTTAATAAATTTCTATTTAATATAAACACCCCAAATATTTGAAACGTAAAAGGCTACTTATCATCGTTACTTATAAAGACCAATAAAAATTGCTAGGTTCGAATAAATTAAAAAATTGTATACTATAGGTATCTGAACCATTCTAAAGGATTCGGGATATTAAGATGAGGTTCTAATTCTTTATTCTGATGCAACCAGCTTCAACACTCACCTTCTAAACATTGCAAATACATTTCTAAAACAGTATGCAAATCCTGAGATGACAATTTTTTCATGTCGGTACCACACGCATGAATTAGAGTTACAAGAAGTTTTCGAGTAACATCAAGTGACTAGTAGTGATATTTTTTTACTTCTAAAAATCAGAAAAAGAAACTGAACACGATTCTAAAGATATCTTGAGAAAAAATGGAATAATTTGGAGAAAAAATATTTGAATGGGTATAATTTGTTTGTACGAAACTTGCAGCAAACGCGAACTTCTGAGTTACTCGAAAGATATTCTCAGTCTTCTGAAAAAAGAAAACCTAAAGCAGGATTATCGGCGGCTCATTGAATCAAGTATTGACTTTATTAGATAGCTTGACTATTGCATTCAGTTTGTCTGGTATTTTTTTTATAATTCTTGATCAATGTTATAAACAATTTGCCCCTTTGAAATATTTTTATTTAGACAGACATTAGGTTTAAAAGTATTTGAAATGAACAGTCTGAAATGCTCTTGCTTGTCTCTTGTGCCGGTATGTGTTAAGAGTTTGGTTGGAGAGTTCATTGGAGTCAGTGCATCATTTAATGATTTATATTTTTTATATAACAAAATTAAAGAAATTGAAAAAAATGAGGATATTTTGCTTGCTAATTTGAAGGAATTTCTCAACTGCTTTTGGTATTTAAGTGAAGAGTAAAGTATTTTAACATGTTTTTGATAAAGATATTAATACTGAAGAAAAAAGTGCATGTTAGAGGATTTGAAACTCGATGACTTAAATACAGAAAATATACAATTCATCCAATCGAAGATTATCTTCTCTTACATAAAAATGAACATTAATGCTATCCATTTCATATATTAAACTTCTTTTATTTAATACTAAGGTTTTAAGGCAATTTTATCATCTATCAAGCTTTTAATAAGATTTTCTAATGAATATTCACTAATTAAGGGATTCAAAATTTAGATATAATATAAAATAATTATAATTTCTTTTTTAATGAGGTTTTTTAATAATAATTAATAAATAAAGGAAGGCTTAATTTTTCAGGAAAGTTTAAATTTATCAAAATATAATTAAGTTTTGATATTAGCTTTAAGAACCTCAGTTTAGATTTTCTAGATAAGTAACTAAGAACTGTAAATGGTACAATCGAAAGAAGTGTGAAATTAAAACGCAAATTTTTACTAGGATCTAACTCTACTTTCATTTAATTAAGTGTTCATAAGGAGCAGAAATAATTTCTTCTCCAATTCATGGAAGATAAAATAAAGCAATAATTCGGAAGCAAGGAGATTACTTTCAAATGAAAATTTATTTTAATACATAATTGTAAAGAAAATTTGTAGTTTTATAAGCTATTTTAAACATGGTTGCTTACAACTTTATTACAAAAAAGTACTATTTCTTAATATGAGTAATAACTTAAATTTTCTTATGTTTAATTCTGAGCAAAATGTTCTTCTGTATTTTCGCTCGATCAAATTCAATGAACCACGTGTTACCACTTTGTATATTAAGTAAACATGCGATATACTTCGATATTTTGATAAAAGGAAAAACCATTAAGGATTGTGTGCTTAAAAATGTAGCAAGTTATCTTATTACTATTATACATAAAGATAAGTTTAACCTTTCACTATTTATTTGAAATATAATAAAACAAAACGTATGTTCTCTTTCCATGATTGAAGACCATCTCCTTCATTCTCCATTGGGAGCCGATTGCCCAAAAAGTTCGTACAGTGTTGACATATTGTCCTTCATCCAGAGAACGTTAACCCATATGTGCAAGTTATCAGACAAGTTCAAACGACTCAGGAAAGATCCTCCATGGCAGAGCTTGAGTGAAAAGAGAGAAAACAACTCAAGCAGACGAAGCATTGATTGGATTTTTTATTAACATCGCACCGAAGAAGTAACATGAGAGCCGTTGATGGAAAGTGAGATGATAACCATTGACTCGATCGGATGGAAGGGGAAAAGACACTCATTACCACGGTTGGTGTTCAACGTGAATCTGCTTGATGCACGAAAGGGGTTAATATTCCCTCAAAGTATAATTCTTTGTTAGCTTGAATACCCATCATAAGGAATGAAGTCGTGTCCTAACTTCAAACAGTCCTTGTAAATCTTAGGCCGATGTATAAATTAAAGAAAAAAACTTGAACGTGATGCAAGTTTTATCCTACCAGTGCTTTAAACAAAAATTATCGGTTAGATAAATAAAATTGTTTCAAAATGCTGTGGTGGATAATTGTTCGAAAACTTAGAAAAATGAAAACACCGTGTTTAAAGGGACTTGGATAATTACGCATTCTTTTGTGCTTCCTTTGGATTACATGACTTAATGATTGTGACTTACTGTACTTTAAGGAGAGTCGTGAGAATAAATACTGTTGTGGAACTTCTAAAGCTTTTTGAATCCAAAGCGTGAATAAAGCAGATAATTTAGCTTTAACGTCTCCAATCTGTGAGTGAAATTTAAAATAATTATTATTTTAAATTGAAGATGATGAAAATTAAAATTTAAAGGATAACATTTGGACTTCTGTAGCATCCAGAAGAATATACATAAAATAATTTATCATTCCAAACGGGATCGTCATAATATACAAAAATTACAAGAATTTAAAGGTTTTGATTTTGTATCCAATTTTTGTTTGATATTGTGTTTGAAAATGAATATATTAATAAATCAAGTGTTTAAGGAAAAAAAAATTCTGTATATGAACTAATAGCGTTTTTTAATTTTTTAGAACTTAGAATTTGTAGATGTAAAGGAAGAAAAAGCCAAAGTAATCATTTTTTATCTTATTAAATTGAAAATGAAAAAAAAATAATAAGGTTGAAGAAGAAATTAATTCTCGAGAAGTTAATAAAATATTTAGCAACTGAAATTATATCATAATTCTCCCCCCTGTCTGTGTAACTCTCTCTTAGTGCATCGCTTTTTATGTTAGTGAGTATAGTTAAAAATCCTTTCCTCTCGGAAAGGAACAAAAAAATTCAAACTGTTAATAAGTCAAGAAAATAGACATAATCCTCAAACATTTATAACGTTACATTTATTTAATACATTTATGACGTAACACATCAATAACAAATTTTGAAATTAAATAAATCTTGCACATGTTTTAGTACCCTAAAATAAAGTAACATCAGTTTTAATAGATACTGTCTACTTTCTTTAAACGATATGAGAAATTTATTTGCACACAGTTATAAATTATAGTCTAAGGAAGAAATTAATATACTAAGAAATACATAAGTACATTGATATTTCATTCAGTTTTACTCTTGAAAATAGATTGAATAAAAGCTTTTTAAAAAAAATGCTGACATTACGAAAAATCATTTTGATTTTTTTGGAATTGATACTTCAATTAAATATAAATTCTACACAGCACTGTAATTTGTTATATTACTTTTTACTGAAATTATAGGGAAATATTATGTTATGAAAAGTTATTTAAGAATATTTTACTATAAAATATTCGGTAAAATATATTAGCATTTCAGGAATCCTTTGACAATTTTAGGGCTGAAAATTTCTTCTCAAGCTCAAAAGTATGCTTATTTCCAAGTAAAATCAAGCTGTCGTTCACAGAATCGTCAAGTGAATAAATCAGCCGTATAGCGTAGTTATATTTAATCCATATTCAATAATACTATTTCAATTTTTTAAAACTTTTGTCAAAGGAATTGAATTATTTTCTTTTTCCTTTGATACATTTCTCAAGCAAATTTATAAAAGTGTATTTTCACATAAGTATATTTATTTGGAAATGTTTTATAAGTAATTTTGTTGAGTGAGTTTGAAATATACCTTTGTAAGAAAATTGAATGTTAGTACTAATGTAAATTCAACAATGTATCAATCAAATGAGAAGCATTATTCTCCTTTTCAACAAACTTAATTTAAAATTCTGCTTCATTTTTTTATTATTCGCATTCGTCTAAATCTTTAATTTTCATATTGGATTAAAACTTTCATAATTCTTAATATCTCTTACATTTTTATACTTTTAATACCATCATAGAATTATTGTTTAGTTATAATTTATTGGTTTTAATTTAATATGGCAATTATCGGCTCCTATTTAATCACTGATATAGTTATATAATATACTTAAGAATATTATGCATATATATATATACATATATACATATTATATATATATATATACATATTATATATATATATATATATATATATATATATATATATATATATATATATATTTACATATTATATATACTGTTTGTAGAAATGCAACACCATGAAAGAATCAAATGAAATTTAATGCAGAAACGACTTGTACTGGATACAAATAAATGATGAAATTTTCAAAACAAAAGAAACAAATTAAGCGTCCGAAATCATATTTGGTGCAGCCACCCTGCGCCGCGTAATAAGTGCTGTTATAGTTTGACGTGGCATGGAGTCAAACAGATGTTGAATATCTGCTTGAGGAAGTTCCATATCGCTTGTATGCGCAACCAAAGTTCAGTCTTTGGAAACTGCAGGACGCGGATCACGAGCGAGACGCCGACCAACCATAATTCCACATCGCATAGGCGACATATCCGGTGAATAAGCAGGCCAAGGGAAGAAGTTGCATGCGTTGTGCTGAACAGTCTCGAACAGTCCGCGCAACATGTGGGCGTGCATTATCCTGCTGAAAGATAGCTCCAGGATGCCTTTGGAAGGAAAGGAACGACTTCGGGTTGTAGCACTTCACGGACGTACCTGTTGCTATTGATACCTCCTCACCTGTATCAAATTGATCGTCCATGATACGAAATCGCACCCCTGCATCTCATAACCCGGGTGTTCGATCTCACTATGCGTCGTTCAATACACTCAGGAAGGCAGCGTTGACCGGCATAACGTTCAACACGAACACGGCCATCATGGTCCACAAATTGAAGCGTGATTCATCTGAAAAGACAACGGTGCCAATCAGTCGCCTGTCTCTGTGCTCAAGAGCCCATTGCCGACGCAGCCGTCGATGATTCGCCGTGAGGGGAATCCCAGCGCACCCTTGCACGCAATCCACGGCGCAGTGACGACGACGTGAATTGACGAAGCCAGGACAATTGTACACCTGTAGCAGTAGACCGAACGCCAGCGCCGTCTGAGTGAAGCTGTGCGATCATCAACGCCATGCGGAGCAGGTGTCGATCATCGCGCTCTGACGTCACCTTCTGTCGTCCAGTGCTCGTTTTTCGAGCTGTTCGGTTTCGTCGGTCCACCGTTTCCAAAACTCGCATCACTGTGGAACTGTTCCGCTGCATACGAGCGTTATTGCGCGATGAAATCCTCCTTCTCGAAGGCCGATTATCCTCCCTCGTTCAAACTCCGTAAGTTGCTGGAATTTCTTATTCTTCCGTCGTGGAGGCATACCAGGCTAACAAACGTTTGCCACCAACAAATAATCATAGACTTTTTTTCTCAACGTCCCGCCAGCTGTTATAATCTTATTTATACGCTTTCAGCATCAATTCAGATGCGCCGCGCACGCGCGATGGCTCTGAAACTTTATTAATTTGCATAATATCCTAAGTACTGACATTTTGCCGCGAATTTCATTTGATTCGATTGATTCCTTCATGGTGTGAATACTTTTCTACAAAACAGCAGTTTATATATATATGTACATATTATATATATATATATATATATATATATATATTTACATATTATATATATATATACATAGTTATATATATATATATATATACATATATATTTACATATTATATATATATAGTGATATATACATATTATATATATATATATATATATAAATATATTTATTATATTATATATATATATATATACATATTATATATATATATATACATAATAATATTACGGCTGTGTCATTGGTTACTCATTATCATCATACACATTGGTTATTGGTCATTTATTTCATAATACATACTGGCTTATTGGCTGGCTGGCTGGCTGTATCATACATGTATAGTTGTCAACACACATACACATGAAGGAGTTATTGAGTTGGTCATTGTCATTGGCTGGCTGGCCATTGTTGGTTACTATTTATTTCCATACACACATTATTGTTGGCCATTATTGGTTGGTTGTCATCATTATTATTGTATTACTTATTATTATTATTACACATTGTATTATTGGTTGTTGACACATTGGCATATTGGCTATTACGATGTCATTGATTGGCCACAAGGGCTGTATTGGCTGGGGCCATTGGCTGTCATTATCATACATGGTTATTGAGTTGCTGTTACAAATAGTCATCAAGGCTGGGCTGTGGGTTGTTATTGCTTGTAACATTGTCATTGCTACATGTCATCAAGGGCTGGCTGGTTGGCTGGTTATTACACAAGGTCATTGCTGGTTATTGCCACACACACATGCTGATAACGTACTATTGGCTGGCTGAGTTATTATTGTTATTGTTGACATGGCTATTGAGCTATTGTCATTACTGTTACACACACAAGCTGGTTACGGCCATTATCATAACATACATGTTATTACATGTAATAGACAACATACAGTTGTATTGGTTACTGTTACACACTGGCTGGTTACACATTGATGGTCATTTGCTACACATACACATACATATTATAACATTATTTATACATACATACATACACACATTATTACACACACACATATACAAGTTATATATTAGTTGCATTGGCTGGTTGCTGCTGTTGCTGCTGGCTGCTGGCTGGCTACGTCATTGGCTTGTTGGCTGGCTAGTTAATAGTTGTTATTGTATTGTATTGGCTGCTGGTTATCATTAATATTATTGTTGGCTATTATTATTATTATTAAGGAACATGCTGGCTGGGCTGGCTGCTGGCCACACATTGGCTGTCATTGTCAACACACTACACACACATGGCTGCCTAACATACACATAAGAGTTATTGGTCATTGGTTATTATTGAAGACTGGTCATACACACATTGGCCACACACACACATACACACACACACACACACACACACACACAACATTATCATACTATTGAAGGCCATTGGCTACATCATAATATATGAAATAAATTTGGATTGAGTATCGCTTTCACAAGTGTTTAGACTATGTTAAAATGTCCACCCAAAATCTCCCTTCAGTACAATATTTCCACTGAAGTACATCACAACCCTAAGTGAAAGAATCTGCATATGTGAAGACTATTATTTCATTTAATGGTCCAGTTCCCTTTGTTGTTATTTGCGGCATCTTTAAATAATGGCAGTATTCTACTTCACTTTGAATGTACTTACCTTCATGGTATCTCCGGCCTACATTTAATACAGGATAATGTGTGATCACACTCGATAGTAATTTTTATCGCTTGTCATTATTCTCCATAGGTACACTCCCTGGTGAGCTATTTCTGCTGATCCCTTCCGAAAAGAGCCTTTTTTTGGTCTGATGAGAAGGTACTTTCCAAGAATGTCACTGATAGAACTCGACAATTGTAGTAAGAAATACCGCAAAGAAACATTCGTCTAATCTACAAATCGGTAACAAGTCACAAAAACATTCAATAAGAGCTAGATATGGACCAACGACTTGTTGACAAATTTATTTTGTAGCAATTTTCTTTCAATAACACATTCATTTCCTGTTAAAATGTTTAATAAAACATTTTAACATTCATATTTAATTATGTTTTAAATGAATATATCAAATCTACGTGTTTTCGTTCCATTCATATATACTTCTTTTTAGCGTCGTTTAGTTATAGTTTTTGAGTGACTTCATTTTTTCCTAAAATACGGGTTGTGACAATTAAATAACCTGACTGCGCATGTCCTAGCCGTTAGGCTTAGCGAGGAGGAGAGGAAATGGAATGTAGGTGAACTTGAGTTTCCGATGCTAGTGGCACGTTATTCCGTCCCTCCATCTAGTTCATTTTATTTTTCATCCCTGTTTGAGTAAGGCGTTTTTTTTGTCGTAGAGCCGTAATCATGATAAGGTTAAAAATCGAGCAGTGCACAAATTTGAAATTCCTTTTGAAATTTAAAGAAAACTCCAATTTAATATTTTAAATTGTTAAAGGAGGTGCTTGGATATAATTGCATGTCACGTAGTCAAACTTTTGAACAGCACAAACGATTTTCAAAAGGGCAAGAGGTCGTTAAAAATGTTGAACGTACTGGTCGACCTGTGACATTATGAACTGATGAAAAGTTTTAAAAAAATAATGAAATCGTGCATAAAGACCGACTTTTGAGTGTTCGGATGATATCAGATATTAGGAACATAGACAAAGGGACAATAAGAAATATTTTGACCGAGGGTTTGAATATGACGAAAGTTTGAGCAAAACTGGTACCAAAAAATCAAGTACCAAGACAACACCTCGGCGCACAGTTCTTGGCGGAAAATGCATTACTGTGTTCGGGAATCCACCATGCTCACCAAATCTAACACCATTAGACTTCTACTTATTTCCAAAAGTGAAAACTGCATTGCAAGGAAGACATTTACAGTCCGTAGAAGATGTGAAGGCAAAAACGGCAGACTTACTGAAGAAGGAGACACCGAATGACCTGCAGCACAGCTTTGAACAATGGAACACTCATATGCAATGATTTATAAATAGGGATGGGGAGTATGTTGAAGGGGACTAAAAGATGTTTTGTGTAAAGCTTTCAATAAAGCTAATTTTAAGACTAGTCTGGTTATTTAATTATCACACCTCGTGTAATGAAATTTTAGCGCCTGTACATCAGATCGAATGAAAGTGTTAAGAAGCTTGCTCTTCCACTTAAAGGACTGGGCAATTAGATTGGATGTAACCTATAATTTTACCTGGAGCTGGAAAGTATTTTGAGTCCTTTTATAAATAAGCACCGAATGATTACTTTATGCAAAAGAGAAAATATGATTGAAAAACACTCCCAGCTGCCACACAAGGGGTATAACTAAAATACACCGTTAATATCTCTCAGAAAAATCACCATCTAATTCCTCCTGTAACATCAAAGGAAAACACTCAACCTGTAGCATATCTCTTTTTCTCAACTCATCTGTTATCTTAAATATTATTCAATCTCAATTTTATTTTAATTTCAAGCACAAATAAAGTAATTAATATAGTCTTCCCCAAACAGATCAGAAATCTTATATTCTGATTTGTTATTTTTAACAAGGGAAATACTCTCCACCAGTTTGATAGTTTTCCCAGTGGGGGCCAACAACATCTATAAAATATCATAATATATACCCACCGGAATTCGATGTGAGTAAATTTACTCACATCAAGGAGTGCGGTGTATTGCTTATCCTTGAAAATTCATTGAAGTTTCTTACCCATATAGTAATTCATGATAGTATTACTCGACACCCTGAGAAAGTAACGGCAATCTTGTATTTTCCCAAACTCAGACACTTTGAAACACTCACGACGGTTCTAAGCAATGCTAAATTTTTACATTTATTTTGGGCCTCATGCCACTAACACTCAAGCTGTGCTGAATTCATATTTGAAAGGAGCGAAGAAAATCGAAGAAACACAACTAGTGTTTACAAAGGAGAACACAACTGTTTGAAAAAATGTAAAAAACAAAGGCTTCTTCCGTTAAGAAAATTTTTAAAATACAATAGTTGTGGTGAATCAAAATTGATTCATAAATTATTTGGAGGTGTTGAAGCAAAAGAAAAGGTACATCACATATATAAAGTAAATTTAAGTAATGTTAATAATGATTATAATTGTCATTTTTTTTAAATGAGCTTGTTATATAATCAGATGTAAGAAGAGTACCGACGGGTCCGTGGTTATCTGAACTAAATAATTTTGGTTTAAGAGTTACTGATTTAGAAATCAATACCTTTGAAATAGGATATGAAACATAAAATTGTTGAGAGGAGCTAATGTTGCACGAAAATTGTTGATGAGAATATGGAAATTCTCAAATCTGATTCGTTCGCCGTACAGACCCACTTAGGTTGGACATTAATAGGTAGGATTCCTAAAACAAAACTCATGATATGGATTCACTAACAGTTATATCATTATTAATAAGTGAAAGCTCTGCACCTTATTTGTGGAAATTAGATATTTTAGTCATTACTAACCATGTGGAGTCGAAAACAAAATTTGAGAAACAATAGCAGACGATGCGTTTCTTTAAGGACACTATTACTAGGAATCCAGAGGGAAAATATGAAGTTGAAATTACCCTGGGTTTTAAACAATTCCAAGTAACGGGACTTAAGCTGAAAAGTGTCTAGTTAGTACTTGTAGAAAATTGAAAGATCAAAATAAGACAGATGATTAAGAAATGTAATAAATTCAAAGGGACAGGGAAAAATCGTAGATAGAAAAACTGACGATACCAATTCCCAAGCCTATTACCTTCCCCATAGATCTGTATTCCAAAAATCGAGTGATACTACTAAAGTAAGACCAGTTTTCGATACCTCGGTCCATGTCAAAGGATATTCCTCCTTAAATCCTTAAATGATTGTTTGGATAAGGGCCGAAATTTGATATAATTAATATCACCCATGTTGAATCGCTTACGAAAAAACCCTATAGGACTAATTTCTGACATTGAGAAGGGATTTTTACAAATTAAAATAAAAGACATATTGGGATTAACTTCAATTTTTTTGGAAAAATAAAAGGAGAAACTGAGATTTACAGGCACTACTGTGTAGTTTTTGGTGTCAACTGTAATCCTCTCTTGCCTTATTTTCTGCAACACTTAACCACCACATACATAATTCACATGAACATCTTCCTGCTACAGCCAATGTTTTAAAGGAATTGTTTTTTTGTGAACAATTGTGTTTGTAGTTTTGGTATAGGTGAATGAATTTATTTCGGGGAATCAAGATCATTACTGTCATCAGCAAAATTCCACCTTCGAGGGTGGCAGTGAAATTGTCCGTTAGAAACAGACCACTCGGAATCTAATAATTCTATAACTTTCTTGGGACGAAACTGGGATTTAAAAGGGGAATGTTATCATGAAAAATGGATTTTTGGGGGAAGAACAAATTATAGCAACTAAATGGACTTATCTCTCATCTGCACATAAATGTCTTGATCCCACCGGATTCACTCCTCCTGTGACCCTGCTTCCAAAATTAGAACTTTGGCATTCTGTATTGGAGCCAGATATGAAAGTAAAATTATTGCTGGTTTAGAAATTCAAAATGCAAATATTTTTCATTGGAGTCATTGGGTGACAGCAATAATTTGGATAAGAAATTATATTAATTGGGGTACATTCGTCAATAACTGAGTGCAACAAAATAAGAATTTTAACGCAGATACCTGAGTGGTTTCTCATTGTGGAATATTAAATACAGTTGACTTCCCATCAAGAGGATGTTCTCCTAAGTAGTTTTTAGAGCTGAGATGGGGGAAAGGAGCATCATGGCTCAGATAATCAGAATCAAGTTGGCCTCAGAGAGATGAATCACCTAATGAATTAGAAATAAACTCTGAATTACGAGTGAGACAACAGTCACAGTCCTGGCTAAAAGTGCAGAGCTTGATGGGTGGTATCATTGATATT
The DNA here is from genome assembly GCA_019974015.1 of Nephila pilipes. Taxonomy (NCBI): domain Eukaryota; kingdom Metazoa; phylum Arthropoda; class Arachnida; order Araneae; family Nephilidae; genus Nephila; species Nephila pilipes. Next base: position 48,874 of record BMAW01097063.1, on the reverse strand, counting down.
TCTCTTCATACAATAAAATATTACGACTCATAGCTTAGGTATAGTCATAGATCCATAAACAATTCTAGGAAGAAAAATGTCCTTAAAGAACTTGATGTTGCATGTCATGAAATTGATAATTGCGAAAGAGTTCTTATTTCTTTGATTTAAAAAGAAGCATTTGACAAATCTAATGAAGATAAATCCGGTCCCTTAGATCGGTTATCTATGATTTTGTAATAATTAAATTAAAAACTCAAGTCATGTACCGGCAAGATACAGAGGATTTCAAATATCCGGTGCTTCTGCCATCAAAGCATCCTGTTGTACATTTATTGATTTCCTGGGAACATAGAGAATTATTGCACGTGGAAGTCCCCCTATTAATAACATACCTGAGAGAGAAGTATTGGACCCTAAAAGCTGGGAAAACTCTTCGGACAGTGGGTGAACGTTCTGTGCTATGTAAGAGATTCAGTACTCAGAAAATGGAGTCAGCGTCACAGCTTTGACACCAGAAAGGGTCCAAGACGCAGCAATACACCAGGTTGTTGGCATAGATCTAGCAAGCACTTTTTTTACGGAGTAAGCAGATGCCATGGGATGAATTGTACACCTGTGCTGTTTACTGAATGGTGCATCTCTAACTGATTACATACCTGTCTACAGAGGCGTCTCTCCAGTAATTGCTGCGTTTTATAGAAAGAAGAGGAAGGCAAACGACGATTTACTCCGACAATGGTGCAAATTTTGTCGGTCAAATAAAGCATTTGAGAAACTAAATTGGAATAAAATTTCTGCAGCTGCAACTCTCCGCAGATTAATTTGGAAATTAAATTATACTACGGCAATCTGGTGGGAAGGTTGTAGAGAGCTGTTGATCCAGATGTTGAAAAGAATTTTGAGAAAAGTTCTGGTAAATGCCTCACTAACTTATGAAGAACTTATCACATTTATTTGCGATTGTGAGCAGATAATGAACGCGAGACACCTTACATGTGTAACAGAAGAGATAGAGAGTTTGACCCAATGGACACCGGCTATGTTCTTATTAGAAACTAGGTCTTCAGATTCTGAAGATATGGACACAATTGACTTTCAATAGATTAATAAGAGTATCAAATATAGGCAGCATGTGAGAAGCCATCTTCGTGAAATATTCCGTGTAGAATATCTTGGTCAGTTGCAACAAAAGACTTTACGTCGAGAGTAAGTCAAATCCCTAGGTGTTTGTGATATTGCGATCTTAGAGAGTGATAGGAATAAACGTACCTATTGGCCATTTACTGGAGAATTGGAACTGATTCCTGAAAAAAAAAACAGAATAGCCCGCGTAGAGACTCAGTTTGGTGAATTGCTTCGATCAATACAGACACTGTTTAATTTAGACATTGACAAACCTTGTGAACCGGTACTTCTTTCAAAATAAAGGAAGAAAATTGACTGTTCCTGACAGATTGTATTATGATTGAACATTTTGAACTTTTGATTTTTGTGATATTTTGATTGATAACTATTAGATTAGTGCTTATTATATTATTATGAATCGATTCACATTGAATATTTTTCATGTTTGTTGTTAGTTATTGAGTTTATCTTCAGTAAATTCAAGGTGGGAGGATATAAGAAATGAGACCTCTCAATGTGTTATAATATTTATTTTTGCCTGTCAGGAAGCTGCCAGAATGTCTAATGTGAAGTGATAAACGGTGGCAGCGCAGTGAATACTGGGAAATAGAGAAGAGAGTTTTAGTTAAGTTCTCTTTGGCTCAATCTTTTACGTGGTGCTGTCTGGTTAAGTTAATAAATGCATGTTCTACGTGGATTCGCCCTTTCAATCTATATTCCTCGAGTTCCTGTTCGGGCGTTAGTAAATTTCACAAATACGACCTTAATTTCTACCCGATATTACGAATCGTCCTAAAATGAAGGGTTCGAGGTCAAAACTCAGGAAAAAAAAGGAGAATCCACACATAACATACATTTATTAACTTTATTAGACAGCACCACGTAACGGACTGAACCGAAGAGAATTTAACTAATACTCTCTTCTCGCCTTCCCAGCATACTAGGCGTCGCCACCGTTAATCACTTCATATTAGACATTCTGGATGCTTGCTGACAGGTAAAAGGAAATATTATAACACAGTGAAAGGCCTCATTTCTGATAAGGCTTATTCGGGGTTACTGTCTTATACAATCCTTCTGTTAAACTCCGTTCTCGCCATAATAGTGATTGCATTAGATACTGCTTTTGGTGTTGCATTGCAACAGCAAGTTACTACGGGTTGATAACCATAAGTAATTTACGTTAACCTTCTTTCTTTAGCTCAGCAGAGGTATAATGCATTAGGCAAAGAGCTAATTGCAGCTTATATGGCTATTACGGGTAATTATTTTCCTCAAATGATAGCAAGATAAGGTTTCATTTTGTTTACAGACCACAAACACAATTGACTTATGCCTTTAAGCAAAGGAGAAGTGTTTTCCTTGCCGATTAAGACAACTAGGTATCACCAGTCAATTTACAATTGACATTCGATACGATATAGGAATCGACTAAGTAATTTCCTGTGCTCTTCTCGAATATATATTTACAACATTTTAATACCATCTTAAATTGACTCTAAACAGATGGAAAAAGAGCAACACACGGATAATGTGTTGTTGCAAGATATTTTTATCTTTAACAAATACTTCGATAAGAATATATTCTTATCCAGTTTCTAAGAATCCAGTAACCCTTCTCTGCAATGCTTCATTAGATATGCATTCGTTTCTTTATTTCAGATAACTTTCCATTAGGGGAGGTCTTACATATCTACATTCACTCTCCAATCCTAGAACAAAAACATCAGTAAATACGAATAGTGAACGCATCCAAAATGTTTTACGAGGAAAAAGATGTTCTCCGAAAGAAATAGTTTCAATACACATATGTTCAATACACATCAATATGTATGTTCACCTTCTCTTGTTAGAAGTAATACATTCTTCTTTCATAGCTATATTTTGAAATGATTTTTAGTCATCGTATATAATATAATTACCTTATCTTAATGTAATTCCAAAACAAAATATTTCTAAAGCATTTAAAATTAATTAAAAAAAAGTTTGTTAAAAAATTGTATGTACTTTACTGATGTCCTTAATATGTGTTCCATTCATTTGAAATCTATATATTAATATGTGAACTTTCTTATATTAGTTACAACTCTCCGAAATGAATTTTTTTTACTGATAATAATGTGGTCTGAAACACTTATAGAAATGAATTAATATTAGTAAACAATTTTCTTAAAAAATGAGTAATTTTAAATTTAAGAATATTTAATTAAAATGTATTAACTTTTGAAATTTTCAATATGTTTGATATTGAAAGAGAAATTTGTTTCCTTTTTGATAAAAGAAAAAAAGTTAAAAAAATTAAAGAAGGAAGAAAAAGCAATATTTTGATAAAGAAGAATTACTTTGCTCCATATCTTTTGAAATATTTTGGAAGTTTTGCCTTCAAATGCCGCTTTCAGTCAAGCCCACTCGAAGATTTATAAAAATCATTTATTTCGATTACGCCACGGAACAGATGCGAATAATGCAAAAAACTACGTAATCCGAATGAAAAGAAGATATACAAGTTTAAAAAAACCTGTTTAATTTTAAAAATGGTTTCATTGGATTTTACCAAGAAAAAAAATCAATTATTGGTTTAAAAATGCATCCTGGGAAAAAGCGCATTGTTTGCATGTGATTCGTCATTGTCGAGAATGTATGGAGTTTTTTAAAAAAAAAAACAAGAATACATTCTATAAATCAGTGAATATACCCATAGATTTAAGCTGCAGTGAGTACATGAATTTAAGAAAAAATATTTTTTTACGATCTGTAAGCTTAAATGTTTTTGCTGATTGAATTATTTAAGTTTCCCATTTTTTTTTTCCTTTTGAAAGATCTGAAATAGAATCTTTCAACACAAGATGGGAAAAAATAGAATGTTTTCTTAAAATATTTTTTTTAATTATGGATTCATTGATCCTAACAAGAGAAAGAAATTTCCCTATATAGAAATTTTAATATATAACGAAGATATTCTGCTTCATATAGTTAGTTACTTATTCTTTGAAATAAATTTATGTTGAGCATATAAGAAAACAGAAGTATTTTTTTTATTTTAAAATACCACAGGGTTTAGAGAGGAATTTGTTTATATTTTTCAAATGTATCGATTTAATACGCGTTTAAATTTTCAGAAAATAGGAAGACTTCTTATTTTCAAACAGAATTTAATATCCTTTTGAATTTAAAGAAAAAAAAATTAAAAATATGATTCTTTCAAATTAATTGACCATTGTTTTTAATTAAATAAATAATTTTGTAATTCCCGTATTTTTTTAAATTCGAATCTTTTGTCATGAAAAACTAGAAAATCAAATTTTAATATTCAAAGTATATTAAGTTACTAACCTAATTAAATTAAAATTAATCATTTAATTCAGTTACTAATCTAATTGAATTAAAATTAATCATTTAATTAAGTTACTACTCTAATTAAAGCTTATAAACGTAATCGAAATCCTTCAATTTAAATTTAAGAAAACTTCTTGGACATGTTTGAAATATTCGCAGAATTAGATATAATGATTTCTTTGATTCATAATCTAATCCTTAGTTTCTAACAGTTTTTCTGGAAAAATTGAATTTGAAATGAAATTTATTTAAAGAATGATTTACAAAATCCTTCAATAAATAAATTAATCAAATCTAAATAAAATATAAAATTAAGAAAATTTTTTCTTTAGAATTCACAAGCAATGCAAATTGAATGCAAGTGTCGAAACAGTATTTTAATTTTTTAATTGCTAAATGCGATATCAATTTATATTTATCTATTTGCAAAGAGAACCATAGCAGTTAAGAGTGTTTAATTTCTTAATTGAGTATAAAAAAAAACGTACAGAAAGACGATATAAAAATGAAATAGTATCCAAAAATTTCAGCTGAACATCCTACATTCTAAAAAAGATAAGAATGCAAACAAAACATAGAAGAAAAAATTGCTAAAATTAGAAAGAACTTATCCAATAAATGCCAATGCATGTTTAGAAACAACTCAGTTTTTAATATAAAACATTTTGAGGAAAATCAGGAACAACAGCTATATACGATATTGAAATTTCGCACTAATTTGAAACCAGTGTAAAAATATTCCGTAAATCGCAACAGTTTAATATTTATAAGAAAGAAAATCTTCATTCCCGTTTAATGTCTAATGAAGCTTTAGAAATGCAGATGGCATTAAGACTTCCCGTATAACGGGGCTGATGGCTGTTAAATCTGCAAATCTTTACATTGGTGTAGTGTGAAATTTTAAGAGAGATTACGAGGTCCGCTACCTATATCTTTCTCTCTGCATCTAAATAAACGTTAATGAACAATTAGTGAACCATTGCCTATAAGAACAGCATCAATTTTTTCACAACATATGAAAGTATTCTGGAAGATATATTTACGGCTCTCTTAAGATAATACTTAATTATAAAGTGAATATTACTTATTAAGTAATGTTAATCTTACAGATATGGAACAAAATGATATGAACTCCTATTTCGAAATATTTCATACTTTGGCAACTCTACCACATATTGCAACAGGTATATGAGAAAATCTTGCTTGCATCAAAGTCTCATTATGTCCAACCTGTCTGACACACAAACAATCATGATTATTCGAGCTCACTTCGCTGAATCATCCATGTCAAGAACAGCCAACCTTGTTTGTGTTTGATGGACCTTGTAATGCACACTTGCAATGCAAAACAGATGCGAAAGTCGAAGAGAATAGTCGCCCGAATATGCAGATAACTTACAAGATTATCACCCACCTCTATATTCTAGAATCCTCCAAAACAATTAAGCGAAAGTTGCATGATGCAACTGTTAATGATAAAATGGACACTCTGTGGTCGTTAGTGTAGTCGACGAATGCTATGAATCTACGACAGGCGTACTGAGGATCCATAAGTGGATACAACAGGTTCAGTTATAACAGGTTCTCTGGTGTCAAGAATCATTTAAATTATTCCATGCCGTTTGAGATGTATTCGTTTGACGACACAACGGAAGAACCATTACATGATGATTATAGGTTTCCTAACATGAGGCTTTAAGGTTGTTGAGCATTGGGGGTGGTAAATATTTGATAGCGTAAAGTCCGATATCTTGTCAGGACATGGGGCCACTTATAATCCTGAAGGAGGAGGTCATAATCGAGCATTAGCGTAGTATTTTCATAGACCATTTCCACTATATAACTCAGACTCTGGCTTCTCGAGAACGTGATCCAATATGGTTAGATGAGCATGATGATGAAGTGATACATCTCAAGTGGTATATACAGTGATCTGAGCTCAAAATTATTGACTTATACAGTTGAAGGTAAATTTACCACTGCGATATAGTTTCATCATTATGCAGTTATTTTACTTATGATATTTAATTCCTGTTCTTAAAATAGAGAACATAAAATTAAGAATTTTCTTTCTCATCTCTAATTTGACTTTGTTGATTATACCATAATACTTACAAAATATGGAATTAAACAACAGAAATTAAAAAAGAAAGAATATAAACATAATGAAACAAAAATTCTATATTTAGCCAAATTAAAATAGTCTATTAAACTTTAAATAAACTCGTTCTAAGATCCAAAAATACAAATTAAGTCATTATTGAATCTGTCAATGTTCTTCAATAATAATAAGATACCTTCAACATTAATGAATAATTGTTTAATTTATAAGAAGTACTGCCAGAGAATTGTTGATTTTTACACAACATAACTACAACACGAGAATTATTACCAACTTAATTCAAAAGGAGCATTAATTGTCTTTCTTGTTTCACATTTTTAGTTGCTTAAAGTTCATTTTTTGTATCTTCAACAGTTTAAATATATTTTCTTGGAAAAAGCATTTCATCTCAAAATTTAAAAATGAACAAAGCAGAAAGATTTAAATATAAAAAGAAAAGCATAATTGAAGTAAAGAGATTGTGTATAATAATACTATGAGAAAATCATAAGTTTTCACTTTCAAGAAAAATAATAATGTTCTATATGAAATATCTTAAATGATAATGCAAACAACTTATATGAACTCTTCTCAAATTCCATTAAATAATACTATTCTCACGATTTAATCACCTATTTTCAAACATGCAATTCTTCTAACTGTACTTAAGAAATAGGTAACTAACGCATTATAAAATCTCTTTCTTAAGTGTTTCTGTTGAGAGTTCAAGCAAAAATTTAATTCGTGCATGCTTTGCTTGAAAATATGATAATCCAAATCACATTGGCCTCAAAAAAAATTATTAGTATTAATTTTTAGTGGAATTTAAAAACTGAAAATTCGAAGGAAGTGAATTGATATATTTCATGCATTTATAGTATATTTTTATATAAATACTTTTGCTCACATAATTTTCATTTCCAAAATATATATATATATATAGTTATATATAATTTATTATTATAAACATAATTTTTTTTAATATTTTATTTCTTATGTACACATAAGAAATTTTAAAAATTTGTATTGAGAATATTCTATTTCACATACTTATTTTTCATACAAAATTGATTCAATCTCGAAGTAAAAAAAACGAAAGAGGCTAGTCAAAGTATTACAACGAAGAAATGATGCTATGAAAACTCAAATAATGTAATTTACCTCTTAAATTATTACATAGTTTAAAATATTAGAAATTGTCATCTCTCTCAATAAGCTGCTAATTATGTCAGTTTTATGTACAAAGATTTAAATTTAATTCTTAAAATTTATTACCTCTAGATCTGGAATATATATTTATTAAAATTTTATTGTGTATACTTTTTTACTTTTAAGGACATTTTCTGATACATGATATTCTGTTTTTTTTCATTTGATAACAAACACAAACAAATATTTCAATCACTTTCTTTTTTTTTTTGCATTACTTTTAATCCTTTTTTTCTCAATGACTGTAAGTTGGAAAGTAAAATAAAATACAACTATTTTACTTTTTTACATCAAAGGAGAAGGTGAAAAAAAAGTATCTTTTATTTGTATCCACTCTTAACAAAATACAACTGAGAGAAGACCTCTCGACGAGTTGGCGAAAGTTCTTTCTGTTTCCCAGTGCTTTAGAAACTAATCAGCGTCGATAAGATTCTTGAAAAGAAGGAGTGATTGTAAGAAAAGAATCGAGGTTACAAATTCGCTAAAGTTTGTTAAAGGAATAGAATTTGCTGTAAATAGCATTCTGGGAGAATTGCGGATTTAGAATGAATCACTGACGTTGATTAAGAATTGTGTGAAGAAACAAAGCTGGTCTTCAAGAAATACGAAACTTATTCTATGAATTATTAAGTACATGATTTCAAGAAGATAAAGTTATATTATCTAATATATATATATATATATATATATATATATATATATATATATATATATATACATACACTATAGATAATCTTATTAAGACTGCTATTATTAAAAATGGCTTAGATATGTTTATGTATATTCAGAACAAAGAAATTTAACCTACTTATAGCTTTGATTTAGAGGGTCTGTTTAATTGAATTCATATATAGGATATCTTACAAGTTTTTTACTAATTAATTTTAGAAATTATAACATTAATAGAAAAATATTTTGCGACGGATTTCTTAATTAATTTAGTACTTAAAGAAACTGTATTATATTTGATGATAAAATATAGGCAAATTAAACATGCACCACAATTGCAAAAGTTAACTAACAGTCCAGAAAGCAATAGATAACTAATATGTATTTACATTTGTATGTCCCGAAAAGTAACAAAATAATAATGTTTTTACTTTCTAGGTACATAGATGACCATATAGTTTTCAAATAACCATGAAGGATATAGAAAAGCTATTAAATATTTTATCTTTAATATTTAAATTTAATTCAAATTAATAATTGTGTTACTGAAACTACTTTTTAGATACTGAATTAAAATTATAACATTTTACTGTAATATTTTTGATTGAAAAAAAAATTAAAGTTCTATGTTGTTAAAGTACTTTCTTTAATAATAATTTACATAATACTAAGCATTTAAGATCTAATTTAATTATATCTTCTACAACATATTTCAATTACAAAAATTAGATATTAGGATTTAAATATATAAAGAGGAAAAACATCATGAAAGAATTGATTTTCCCCTATAGGATTCGCTTCTTAAAAATGAAAAATAACGTTTTCTGTACTCATATGGTATTTGTAACTCCAAAGATGTTAAACCTCAATAGCATAGCATTTAATATTAAGTAGGGATGCTACTAAATGTATTCAGTTTTTATCGTATGAGGTTCATTTAATATTTAAACACGCAAATATTTTTCCTGAAGGAAACTTTTAATGTAGTCGATTGAAAGTTTCGGAAGTATGAGTTAGTAATCTTGTAAAGAGAATTTTTTCTCTTTTCACATAATTTAAATCTACGTAAACATAACCTTTGAGGTGTTAGTTACGAGGATGTGTCAGCTTATAAAATGTACTCTTTAATTAACAAAATATTATATACAAAGCTTTGCTAAGAACAGATTTAGTCACTTAAGGTGCTAATTGTTTTTAATTAATCACTCCATTAAATGCTAGAATCAAAGTAAACACTGAAATATGAAATGCATAACAATATAATAAGCTACATGTAATTATAATTAAAGCAAACGACAAATTATTTAAGTGAATATACACAATATAACAAATAAAAAACAACACACCAAGAAGGGGTTGCCCTAAAGTAATGAAATTTCGTATGCTAAACCATTTGGACAAAACCTGCAAATCATTAAAATTTGGCGTCCAATAAATGAAAAGCGAAAGCTACAGCTCTTCGGAACTGCGCACTCAGCAGGTGTATATAATAAGGGATTCCCAATTTGATTGTCAAATTTTTTGTTGCATTGCGATTTAGGATACCTTTCAACGATTGAAAAAATGCCTCTCCGCTGAGTTCAAGTTCATTATGAGCAATTGTTAGCATTTGAAGCAAGTCGTATCATTGGATTCAAAGAGGCATGTTGAGTAAATGGGTGAATTACTCATCCTATGTGTCGAAGCGAGGTGGTAATTAGAAGATGCTGGGAAGAATGGGTGAGCAATGGCAGATTTCGGCGTCATGTGGAAGAGGTGGACATAGGGCCACAGCAGATAGGGAGGATAGAGTGATTGTCAAATCCGTTTTCAAGCCCCTAACTCATCGTTATCAATCATAAGACGACACGATTGTCCGCCATAACCTTTTACAGAAGGCTGATAGAGCGAAATCTACTCTCGTACCGATCGATACGCCACCTGCCACTCACGCTTGCTCAGTGTCGAGCCAAATTACAGTGGTGCTTGGCTCGATCAAGTTGGAATAATGGTGACTGGGGATGTATAGTGTTTAGCGACTAATCCCGCTTCCAACTGCGTCCTGACGATAATCGAAGACGTGTCTGGAGACGACTTGGACAGTGTACTGATCCTGCTTTCACTATTGCACGAAACACAGGAATCATCCAGGAGTTATGGTTTGGAGTGCCATTTCAATTGATTGCCGGACTCCTTTGGTCACCATTAGAGGCACACTTACTGCACAGAGGTACGTCAACGACATTTTGAGACCTGTTTTGATACCGTTCATTACTAAGTATCCTGGCCTTATTTTTCAGCAAGATAATACCAGTCTACATACGGAACATTTTACTGAAAACTATCTTACAGTTTGCCAAACACTTCCGTGGTCAACCAGATATCTCTCCAACTTATCGTGTTAAGGTTATGGTGGGAAGGCGACCGCATTAACCGGGAATGTGGATGCCCTAGCCCAACAATTGGAGCAAATTTTTCAAGAAATACCGCAGGAGACCATCTGGGAGCTTTATCACTCTATGCCATGTCATGTGGTAATTTACATCCAGGCTAGAGGTTTGTAACTATGCAAATATGAAATAAATTATTCAATTTTTCTGAAATATTAATCATGTTCTGTTCTGCACATGATGTTTCTATCCGCCAATGTTTTTCTCCATCAGAAATTTCCTTCTTGATGCATCGTTTTTTATAG
>BMAW01097063.1:0-27778 GCA_019974015.1 Nephila pilipes | reverse complement strand
ATAATACTAGCTGATACCCGCCCGCTTCGCTGGGCAGACGATAATATTATATTTTGGAACCTATACATAAAATATCAAGAAAATTAGAGCATTGAAACGACCTTTGTGTTCTCCAGATGGTTTTTTATCGGCATTAATTATAACCTTGAACTCCTTTTGGTCTTTAGGAACTGAATCAACAGCAGCTTTGAAATCGTGAATATACCTGTTATGTTCATGTAGCGCCTTTTGTAATTGGCTAATTCTGGCTTAACACCTGGGAAAATACCACAATGAATGTGTTTTTCACGTTCATCATCACAGAGAAAGTAAAGCTGAAGAAAAGAAGGTTGTTGAGGAGGCTCAGCCAATAGCCTACCTATCCTGTGGTATACCTGCCCGTGGACTTTAAATGTTGGCATAAAATTTCCTTCCTTCAATTATTTTGCTCCGAAAGACGTCATCTGAAAACATCCATTATACTTACGAATTGTAGAAAAAAAATGTTCTCAAAGCTGATCCTTATGGCTAAGAAGTCCATGCAAAGGTTCAGGGTAGGATCTAATAGCAGGAAGCTGGATTTGAACACCACTGCAGCACATTCCTGGAGGTTCTTCTATCCATTTTAAAGCACGGCACCTCGAACAGGGCAAACGTTTTCCGATACTGACAATTTTATTATTTGAATAGTCAATATATATTTCATATTTAAAACCAGACAAATTTTTGGAAGTCCATGGCACTAATTTAACTTTTGATCTTTTTTCAGTGTATTTAATTACAGCTGCCTGATTAACATGGGGGTTATTAGAAAAGTATTTTCTTACAGCTGCTCTATGTACTTCAGGATGACTTATTATGAGTTTATTTTGTAGCAGCTTGTCTTACTTGTTTATATCTAATTGAATTTGTGAATCTTTTTCTTCTTTTTTTACCTTTATTTAGTTGAAGAGATATTACATCATTAATAATTGATTCACTTTAACTTGAAAAATCAATGTTAGATATTGATTGAGTCTTTGAAACTAACGCAGACACATTTTCTTGAGGCTGAAACACTAAAAATGACTCATTTTCTTCATTTTGTTTCACATTATCATAACCAGGATTAACTTTACTTCTATTTGTTAATCCAACTATTTAAATATAAACATCAAAATGACCACTATTACAGTTTCCCGTAAAACGTAATTTTTTTACCCCCTGAATTGCTTCCCCAACAGAAGCTATAAGGCAGCCACCTTGATACACTTCGAACTGATACGGAAATAACTCTGAAGCCGCCATAATTTTGCAAATAGATCCATACGTGTTTGGTTTATACATTTCGTTAAAATAGAAATCGTTAGTATTATAAGAGGCATTTTTTATAGTATTTATAGTATTATTTTTTATAGTATTTTTTTTAGTATTATAAGAGGCAGATAGCATTTGAATACAGCATTTAAACCGATCCCAGTTGTTAAACACGTGAGAAACAATATTTCTCATTTTATACGCCATTGATATGTCACCGAACACCAGCAAAGACAGAGAAGAAAATAAACATGCTCCATTGCCAAGAATTTTAAAAACTTTGAAAGGAGTAGGTATTCTATCTATCCAAATATATTCAACATCCATTATTAAAAATTATAACTGAAAAGTAAATATGAAAAAAAATCAAAAACATTTATTTTCTAGAAACCAAAAACTAAAAATAAACAAAATACAGAAAAAAAACCTTTTGCATAAACATTAGGTTACAATTATTGCGTACATCGAAATAAATATTTTGATAGCTACTTATTTTTTTTTTATCAATGACATGAATAACATACCGTTATTATTTATTTGTTAAAAGCCAACTTCAATATCTTCGTAAGATTGCGTTTAGATTTACAAATGTACTTTATCAATCCTTATTAATAAAAAAATACTTTTCTCATAAATTTAAAACATACGTCTAGGTTCCACAACAATAAAAAATTATCGTTTTCTCAGCAAAACGGACAGAAATCAGCTGGGGTTACCATATTATAGCTATTTAAAATTCACAATGCAAGGTCATTGAAATGCTTCGACTTGGCGGTGGAAGATATTTGGTGATAAATCCACCATCAGTGCCTCAATATTAAATTATTTCCATTTCGCACGAGCAAATCCCGCCAAGTAAACTTAATTGGTAGCAATGCACAGAATACGTATAAAAAAAAATATATTCCGTTTGGCGTCGGTCATGTCATTTTTGGCGACTTTATTTATGGATAAGAAAAGATTAACGGATGAAAATCACTTTTGGGATAAGAATTCCGTAAAATCCGTTCTTAGTGAGCGCCTACATCGCAAAATGAGTAACTATACCAAATTTCAAGTCAATCGGTGGTATAGTCTTGGAGATATCGTGATGAGTCAGTCAGTGGTATTTCGCTTATATATATATATAGATATAAAATTATTTTGAGCATTTTTCTTCGAATGCAAAATAAAAAAAAATGTTACTGAAAAATGTTATTGCCTTTAAGATGAGTTTTAAAAGTTTTGAAAAAAAAAATTGAAACTACATCTTCCTTAAGTGCTCGTATTAATGAAATTCGAGCAAATAACATGAGTAAACAATAAAAAATCTTCTCCAAATAATTCTTCCATAGGATTTTACTGAGAAGCAATAAAGTCGTGATTTTAAAAATACTTTTGTGCCAATACCGCTTTGATTATATGAGATTCGTCACTGTCGTGTATGCGTGTAGTTCAAAACCAAACATATTTTTCATTTTTTTAAAATTTCTCTTTTGCAAATTATAGGACATTGATAGATTCATTTAGAGAGGAAAAATAATTTCGGTAAAAATGAATTCATTTTTTCATAGATTAATGCACTTAATAATAATTAAGCGTTAAACTCTTCAATGATTGGATTAAAAATTTTATTATAAATTTTAATTCTGAATTATAAATGTACGGTATAGATTTACCTAGTAACCGAAATAATTCTTTAAGAATATACTAATAGGGTATAAAAAATAAACTACTTGATGACATGAAATATATGATAATATTTTTATTTAAGAGTCTTAGAGAAAATATCTATCATTTTAATGTTTTTAAATTAAGTAATATTTAAATATTATGGTTTCAAAAATCATGTAAATAATCATTCGAAGCAATTAATCTAATTTTTATTAGAAGCAATTTATTATTCGGAATACTTGCTTAATAGCTAATAATCCGATCATAAAAAGCAAATAATCCTTACTATCCATTAACCATCTTGTACATTTACTGTCAAGCAAATATATTCCTCATACTTCATATAAATTGAAAGACTTTATAGTATTACAAAGAAAAATTCTGGCAGAATTATGTGTGATTGAATTGTCAAAAACTCATTGATTACTTTTCAGCTTAATCGAAATTTATCAAAAAATACCTTAAGAAATTTGCAGAAACTTATATATTTCCTCCATTGCCAGATTAAAAAATAAATCACTTATTATCATATTAAATTTTGATTAAACATTCAATACTTGAGAGATTAATTTTGATTACAATTTTTTGAAACAAGGAGAGATTCTGTAACTGTTATGCAGATTTAGACTGAACAATATGATGAACATAATTTTTTTACATATAATTTTAAGAAGCAATTATATCAGTAATAGTTTCTTCATTTGAACATTGAAATTATGAAACTGATAATTTGGATTAAGTTTTATTTTTATGATAAAGTACAGTGTATTGATAAGTTATTAAACTCCAAAAAATGTCATTGTGACTAAGATTAAACTTTATATTAATAAAATCATGTATTATAATTATATCACATGTATTTTTTCTGCTGTCATATTCGTAATGAATTTTTCAATGTATTCTTATTATATCTGAGAATATATATGTATCTGTATGCTTCCAATTACCGAAAATAAAATGAGATGTATTCACTTGTTGTACATGCATTCTATATTTATCTACCATTAGAGAGAAGCATTCAGGATATCTCCTTGAAATCTTCAAATGATATTGCAGGGTTCCACTTTTTGTTGTATCACAGCTTTTTGAACAGATATTTCTCATGTAGGCAATAATAACATAAGATTATGATAACTTTAAAGAAAAGTGTGATTTAAAATTGAAAGAAAGATGGCTCGTTTAGCTACGCTTGGCTACCAAGTTCGTTTGGCTATGAAGGTTATATATGCGTGTATACATTTAAATATAAGTCTTATTAAATTATATAATATCTTTGTTTCACTTTTATTACAATAGGTTAATTAATTTATTGTATTATTTAATATATCTATGAATAATATAAATTAAACACCCAATATATATTGTAATATAGTAAATAATGGTCAATTAAAAACATCTAAGTTTTAAAAACTTAAATGAAAAAAAAAAAATTACAAGGTCCTAGTGATTTTTGCCTTGTAAATTGTAAAAGTCAATTTGCAAAAAAGAGTTTCTTTATATGTTTCTTTCGGATCTTTTGATATACTCTTTTTTTTATTTTTCAGAAGTCTTATTGCAAAACTATAAATAAAGGTTTTGCCCGTTTTTAATGTATTTCTAGTTAACTTCAAATTAATATAGTTAAATTATTTACTATATCAAATCCAATAAAAATCATCAAATATAGTTAAAAGATAATTTTTACTCAATAATGAAGAGTTTAAAGAAAAACTTTTAACAAAGTATTCTTATGAAACAGCTGGGAATCTCAAGAAGGAAAATGCTTTAAGATATACTTAATAATTTATTATGCATTAATTTCTACGTTTCTTTTATTATCAATATTTGCAGTTTTCATTAGTGTTACAATTAGTATAATTTTTATTACTATAATAAATGTTTTGCTAATAATAATAAATTGGTCAATGATACAAAGAAAAAGCATTGCATAATGATGCTTTGAATATTTATCGGTAGTTTCATGCTTCTTAAAAGACATAATAAAGCTACTTTTTTATATTTTTAAATGAAACATTTATGCAAAATAGCAGTTCTTAAACATTTCCTGAAGTCATTAAATAGACATTAACGGCGGAACTACTTAATTTTATCTTAACTTTTCTTAAACTAGCATACAGTTA
This sequence comes from Nephila pilipes, assembly GCA_019974015.1. Taxonomy (NCBI): domain Eukaryota; kingdom Metazoa; phylum Arthropoda; class Arachnida; order Araneae; family Nephilidae; genus Nephila; species Nephila pilipes. The sequence continues at coordinate 22,730 of BMAW01097063.1, read as the reverse complement.
TATTTTGTATTCTATTAAATCGAGTTACACATAAAGAATGAATTTCTATCATGTACATCTGTTTTAAATTAAAAAAGAAGACATCAAAAAAAAACTGAAAGATAACACTTAGCTAATATAAAAATTGAATGAATTAAGTAAATACATCTGCATGATCTAAATATTGGCTTTCATGCATAATTCAAATATTTCTTTAGAAATCTTGTGTCAAATATATGTTATTTTTTCATTGTTTATATACAAGTATATAGATTGCTTTCCCAGCATTTAAATGTTGCAAAGTTGGTATAAGATTTTTATATGCGATTTTAAAGATTTAATTAGTGTATTTTTTGATAAAAGTATTGAAAAATGCCATATAAAATGTTTGATATATTCTTATGACCGGCGTTAATGTAAAAGGCATCATGAATATATATTTCATGTCATGTTTGATGTTATAGTTTATTATATACGATGGAATTATTATAAATAAAGGAATATCTGCTTATTAATAATAAATACTTCATACAATCTTGGTTTATATTTATTTTAATATTGAATCGTTTGTAAGAAATAATACATGAGTATGTTTTAGTTCTAAAACTTATACCAATTATATATTTCATATTTTAAATATATGATATAAATTTGAAACAATGAAAATAATTTCTGTAACTTAAAATGTATATATATATAATTGTATATTTAAAAGTTAATAAAGGCTTCTACTTAAGAAACTTGTAAAGTTTTGTAAATAATATCAGATATCTATGCAAGCTCTTCACAAATAAACTGCCAATTCATAATTTGTTTACTGTGCAAATATAAAAATCGTACAGCGGGGCCAAGGCATGTTAAATATGAAAAGTTTAAAGTTCTTATGTTTGGATAGTTTGGAAGCTAGTAAAGGGGAATAGCTCAGGTGTCGACTTCATCTCTTGATCGAGATTCAAATAATTAGGTCCATCGAAATTAACCAGCCCATTGCTTCTAAAAGTGAAATTAATAAATTAACGATCACTAAATCAATTAATACGTACAAATAGTGTCACTTACCAACAAATAAAATATTATTCGAATGCATTATAAAATGTATTGTAATTTTATATATATGTTAAGGTAAAAGCAATAAACTTGACATTATGTATAATTATCGATGATTATTCATAGTCACCACTAAACTTTTTAAATGTGATAAATTATTGAATATTTATCACATTTACTTATTAGTTTATAAAATCCACAATTCGAAATGGGGAATTTAATAAAAGTTCATACATTTCCAAAATTTATGAGGTCAGATGCACGTGATGATATCAGATTGATAACAGATGATATCTATTGATATCAGATGCACGTAATTTCAGTAGTATTTCTAATTTCGTGCTGAATAGAGGCTTTTTTTATATAAAATATTGAATAATGGATGATATGCATGAGAGTTTTAATTCCAAGTTATTAAAGGATTTGGACACTAAGAAAGAGAACAGCGTTTTTCCGGAGAAATGAAGATATGACAACTTGATACTATAAGTTAATTATTGTAAAAAAAAAGTAGCGGGGAAAAAACCCGGAAGATTATCAAAGACTAAAGAGATACGACTTACTAAAAACTCATATATATATGTGTGTGTTAGTTTAGTGGTTAAAAAAGTAAGTACTTACAAAATAAAAATAACTGCTCCAGGTTGATGAATTTAAATAAAAGAATTTGACAAATTCTTGCATTCGCATTCATTTCTTCTAAAACCGGATAATTTTATTCTGCTTTGTTTTCGCTATTTCTCATATTTTCAGTCTCGAATGGTTCAGCTATTTGGGATGTACATTTTATGCAACTTATCTGCTTTGATTTCATTAACAGAAATATTATTCGGAATTTTTCTTTCCCTTTTCTGAAGGTTGAAGTTTTTTTCAATGTACCTGACAGTGTAATATAACAGCCGAATTAATGTCATTTCTTCTGTGTCATGTAAGATATCATAATTTTTGCAAGCAATATGTATAAGTGTGTCATATAAATTAAGCATCTCTCATTACAAGCCTTATCATAATGGTCTACTTTTACTATAGACTCTCAAACATCGGAAAGATTAAGAAAAAAAATACTATGAGTTAAACAGTTCTGTGGAGCAGTCACTTCTCAAAAAAAATTATAAAATACCTCTCCGATATTGATTTCACTTTTTTTCCATTATACTGTTCTATCGCTTTTAAAAAATTCGGCAGCATTTAAATTGAGCCATAACTCGCTAGTTTTTTATAAGGTTTCTTGCAATGTTTTTTTTTTCCTTTTTATCCGATTATTTGATAAAAATTCTCCATTGTAACTTTTTCTCCCGATCAGCATCTACGTGTTTTTGCTTACTTTCTTTTAGCCACACTGTGGAATGAAACTGGATTTAATGCATAACTATGATTTGCGTTCCACTTTATTTGAAAACGACATTAAATTCTGGAAGTTTTCCATTTTTCAACAGGGTGCACTGCTTTTTTTCTACATTTCCCTTGTTTATATTTCCTTTATTTTTTTCAATATTTTCATCATGTTTTTTTCTTCTAGAGGAATAAGTTTTATATTGTGAAGTAAAAAGTTTTCAGAAAAAAAGGGTTTCTCACAGAGAGTCTTGGTTCGGAGAACTTAAGAGTACTAACTTTTTTTTTCGGAAAATTATATGTGCAACATCTCTATGCAAAGTCCTTTGTCAATTATAATAAAGAAAATACCATATTTTCGATATTTTTTCGCATATATATTTTTCTTAAAAAACTATTTCTTATTTATTTTTTTTTTGATAAACGTATATATAAATTTTAATCTTAAATATTTTCCTAGAAAAATCATAAAATAAAAATACTTCTGAAAGGGAAAAATATGTGCCTCAATGTTTAAAAATGCACGCATAAAATGTTTTTTTTCCTTTTCATAAACGAGAATTACTTTTAATCCATACTTTATATGAAACATTCCACATGGATGCAGTTACATTTTTAATCTAAACATCTAAGAAATCAAATTATAAATATTTCTGATACACTCTGCCTCTTCAGATAATCAGATAATTGAATTTTCTTTGTTAAGTGCATTTTGTTCTTATTTAGTTTTTTTTCCCTTTCAATGTATACTTTTTAACTCAGATTTCATTACTTGAATTTTCTATCTTTTAAATGTTTCTTAAATAATGAGATTAAATGCTTTCTCAAGATAATGATTATTATTTATTTACTTTATTGATTTGGATATCGAAATGAAATTATTTTTATTCTTCTTCGATATCCTAAATCAATGCTTTTGACGAAATTAATGAAGTACAGCTTCATTTGTAATGTATTTCTTATTGTTCCCTGATAAATTGCTACAGATAAATAAACTTTCAAAACATAGAAATTGTTCAGATAATAATATATATATATATATATATATATATATATATCAGAGCTTCCATGCTCTTATCTTGCGATTTCCTTAAAGGTAAGGTAAATTTTCAAAAATGGTCTTGTGATAATTAGAATTTATTTCACAGATACTTACACCAACTATGCCTAAAGAATAGAAATAGACTTTGATCAGTTTCTAGCTTTTGAATAAGTAATTAATTCTTATTATTTACTGCTGTTTTCTTTGACTAATATGACTAATATTAAGGCTCCCGTCTACCGGCCATTTTGATTTCGTGGGCGTAATGTTTATCCTATGGAATTCCGACTACTGTTGTAAAATTTTTACTGTTTGATATATTTGAATGCAATAAAGTACATCAAATAAGGGCTTCTGTGGAATTATTTTGCACTCGAATATCAAAAATATTTTATCCCCCCCCTTTTGATTATTTGAGTTTGATTTGTGAGTTTTCCGGTCTTTAAAAAACCTTTTAAAACATTTTTCAAAATTGAAAGTAGAAAGTAATTCCTCAGAAACCTTCATTATTTGTTACTCTTCCAGACGCACTTTATTGCAATCGAATATATCAAATAGTAAAGATTTGAGAACAGTAGTCGAAATTCCGTAAGATTAATAATACGTGCATGAAATCAAAAAGGCCGGTAGATGGGAGACTTAAGTTTCTGTTCCGTAATAAGTAGTTATTACATCGTACATATTAAGAGTGATCATTGTTTCCCAATATTATTATCTAAATAAATTATCTTAAAATAACTTGAAAATAATTGTATAGATAATACAGCGTAAAATATAGTTTAAAAAGACATATAACTAAGCAAATAATTCAAAGAAATATTTTTTATCATGAAGATAGACTTTGAAACGTTGAAATAGTCGCTTTGAAATAGTAAGAAGAGGGGGAAATGTCATATTTCACATTAAACCTTTGACTGTAGCATATATTTCCGAAAAAAAAAATCCTGTTTAATGTTATGCATTATATCAAAATAAGGTTTGAAAAATGTTATTTTACACAAAATGGAAAAATAAATAAATATGATGTTTTAATATATGTGAGACAAAATAATGGATAATACTTCAAGTTTTTTCAAAATATTTCATTTACAGCAACAAAAATCAAACGGGATAGTAATTTTGAAATTAAATATGATAATTTAATATTACCTTATTGTAAATATTTGAATATATATTATTTTTATAGTTCGTTTACAATATGATATATAATAATACATTACCCTAAACACAAATCTACTTTAGATTTTTAAATGCTTGAAGAGTTTAAATTTTATTCTTCATCGACGGATGAAGCAAATAAAAAAAAGCAAAAAGTGATCTGCTCTTATGAAATTCCGAGAAAATGACAATGATAAATAAAAAAAATCCAACTATTTGTTCTATATACCCCACTTTTGGCACGCATTTATTGCTCTGACCACACTAATTTTCCTCCATTCTTAAAGAAAAGTACTGTCATCTATTGCGAAATAAATTAATTATGTATTAAATGTCTATTTGAAACGATAAATAGTTCAGTTTGACCTTCACGGAATAGAAACTTTAATATTTCCCATTCCCGATATCAGTTCGGGCGTCACAAATGTTGTACATTTTTGAGTACTGGATGTGGGTGACACTAGCCAGATTTTAAAATAAATATTGATAAACTAACTTGAGTTTCATTTAAATATTTAAAATTTACTAGATCTCCTCTAGGTATTTTCTCCCGCTCTTCCAGTATTATGTCTTGATAAAGGAAACAAATTTCACTCAAATATTATGAAACCATGCTCTAAAGATAAGAAGATTTCGAAGAATTCAACTAAAGTTCTCTCTCTCTCTTTCTGCTTGCATCCTTAGAGCAGATATGGATCTGCTCTATGGATGCATGTGAACATGAGATAGGAATAATAAGGTAATACTGGTCCTAAAATATAAATATTTATAGTTTTCGCAAAATAAAACCGCTTCAATACAAATTTAGAAATTTTTATATCCATTTAGATCAAACGACACGTGCAATAACTTAAAATGATGGGACATGTTATCTTTACTAACTATATAAATTAGGCAGATATTTTCTACTAGATTTATTTGTTATAAAAGTCACATCACAAAAATGAACAAGTATTTTAAATATGTAATATTATATAATACATCAGAAGTTACAAGTATTTAACTATGCTTAATCAATAGCAATATTGAAATGAATAAAAAAAATGTAACCTAAAATCATTGTTAATACTTAAATAACATACTTTTTTCTGGATAAATACTATATTTTGGAAATATATGTTTCCTTTCTATTTACAAATTAACTCATATTATTAAGGATCTCTGCATTTTGCTTAAGAAAGAATTATTTAATTTAGAAAAATATATGCTTATTTTCTTATATATAAGTACATTAACCTTTAATTTGCTCCGTTGGAAAGGACATTGTAAAATAAAAATAAAAACACAGATCATTGTTTTAGGGAGTAAATATTTCTCTAGTTGCTTGGAAATCACATTTATTTTATTATTGATATTGAGAAATGAAATAATACTAGGCTATCATGCTTCATTTAAATTCATTGTTGAAATATTATTGATACGAATAATATAAAAGCGAAGGAAAACTACAACATAGCTTTAAGCTTCAGTTGAGGATATTTTATTACTGTTCCATTATTGGTGGGGTATCACTGATATGAACTTTTATTTCAGTGACGTCCAAAAATAAATATATTTAAACTTTTTTTTTTCAAAAAAGTTCAAATGTTCAACAATGGAAATAAGAAAAATCATTTTTGGAAGTAATAATTTTGGAGTAAAAAGTATTTTGGTAAAACTCTGGTAGTGATGAGGGTATTTTTCTAGGGTCTAAGAAATATTTATGGTTGTTATAGAATTTATTTTTCTCATAAAACAAATTTACTAATACTTTAGTAAATAAGGCATATTTCAAAGGATGTAAATTTTTTATGACTACTGAATGATAAAAAATATTGCCTTATTCGAATGCGTTTTTTCTTTACTGAATTCATATTATTATTTTATTAATTTCAAATGTTATTGATTCATTTTAATTTCTAAGTATTTTGTTTTAAGTTTGTTATATATAAATGTTTAATAAAATAATTAATTACAAAATGGTCTTACGGTGTTCTTACGGTCAGTGTCTTAATTATTTGAATTTTTTACTCCACTATTAGAAGTTATCAAATTAATATGTTTTAATTACAATAAATTAATGTTCTTTACTGAGTTCTCATGAGTAGATAGAACCATAATTAAATATTTGAATCCAAAGTAAATTATTAATACCCATTGAGAAAGATATTCAATAGAAAATGGCAATTGGTTTCTTATTAACATTTATGCTTCCATTTGAATATTTTCATTTCATTACATTTTTAATATGTCAATCGCGAATATTATAATTTTTTTAAAAAATTATTATATTTAATACAAATCGAATTCACTCGTATCACTCAATCAGGCACTCGTATTATATATTTTTTAATTTCCATAATATTCCAACTTTAAAGAAATATCGGAAAAGTTTTAATTTTTTTGAATTTGGCTCATTAGTTTTAATCTGAAAGATATAAAGCATTAACACTTACACCCAAATAATTATATCATATCATCGCTTAAGAGGAAATCTAGCATATTTCCCCTTCCTTTAAATTCATACAATGGATATTTTAATTATTTTCCTAATATTATTTCCTTAAAAATTCAAATGTTTCTCATTTTTTTCATAAAATGCACTTTGATGGTCTTAGTCATCAGTGAATCAATTATTCTTCTTTTTCAGAAAAAAAATTAAAAATTTGTAATTCTTATTATAGTTCAAGTATTTTAGTAGAACAGTCTCTTTTTATATATTGTACGAGACCAGTTGCATTGAATCAATACATTTAAATGGCCATATATGTCTAGCATATCCCATTGAGGTTTAGTTTCATTACGATATTTAGTCATTATTGTTATGAATTCATATTTTTCATACAATTTAAATTCTTTCTATAAAGTAGTTTTCTTGTAAGCAGTTTCGTGGCTAATGCACATTAAATTTATCCTAAAGTAAATTCCTCACGTTAGTGTGGCACAGAATTGGAGTTAAGACAATAATGTGCCAGCTGACTGGAGTCGTCTTCTCTACTTGGCCATATCTCAAAATTTAGAGTTCTTTCCACAATGGCTTTCTTATTAGGTACATGTGTGACTTCAATACAAATTAATACATTTGAAGGGAAAAGAAAATAATAATAAACATAAATCAATATTAGTCCTTCTTTGGTAAAAGAAAATGAACATTTAAGTCAGTATAAAACAATATCTAAAGTAGAGAGAAAATATAAATTTCGATCCAACATCTACAATTCTGAAAAAATATTAATCAGTTCTTAACTTATTTTTAACTTATCTCACTTATCTCACATAATATACTAAGTACATAATAAATTAGAATTCAATTTATTTTGCAAAGAATGAATAAGATTTTTCAAATTCGAATTTGATTCTATTATTTCATATGGATTATTACTTATTTTATAGAAAAAGTACCTATTGAACAATATATACGAATATGTATCTGCTTATTTAATTATAAAAAAAGTATGTAAATCATTTGAATGTATTGAAAATAATCTTGAAGTGTACTGTAACATTTTTGTTCACTTCTCGTTTGAGTTCAGCGATTAAATATTCTCCCTTAATTTTCATTTTAAAATGTTGCGATGAATTATATTTCATCTAGTTTCATTATTGACTTTTAAAAATTGAAAATTAAGATGTTTTTATAAAATAATTTAAATGGTATGTGTAAGTAGAATTAACAAGAGTCATTCAAAATTTGTATTAAAAATATACTTAAAAATTATTCTATATTGATATTTTAAATAATTGTTGTGGGAATTAAGCGCTGTACGCTAAAATTTTACTTTTCAGAAATTAGTGAGAAAGTAATCATTCAATAATTTATTATAAATAACTTAGATAAATACATGTTAGAACCAATTTATCATAATACTTCGAAATTTTATAAAATATTTCATTGATATTAATTTAAAATAATTAATATTCATTTTCATTGATATTAATTACATTTGCATTAGTTGTGCAATGCATTCAGATTTAAAAAAAATATTCTCCATTCTTTTTTTTAAAGTTTTTGGAGAATTAAAGTATTTAAACACAAAAACATGTTCTCTCCTTTATACTTTGTCCCTTTATTCTATTAGCTACAAAATAAATTTAGAAGTTATAAGCAGCCAAAAATTGCAATCAACACATTTTCTGAAATTTTGATACAATAATTATTATAGTCTTTACGGTATTTCAATAATTTATTTCTGGAAAATAAATACTAAAATTGGGAAAATAAAAAAAAAAAAAACATATTAATGCATTACAAAAAGTAGAAGAAAAAACATTGCTTATAACGTGTATAAAAAAAAGATCAATTTTAGAGCAAGGATCTCACCGGGTCTGAATTTTTTTTTTATTTTCTAGTACTGTCAGAAAAGGAAACTTTTCTTTTAGAAAATAATCAACGTCGATAAGACTGGAAAAGACGCGCAACTCTGAAAAGAAGAATTGAGGTTTCAAACTCGTTAGAGTTGTCCATGGGAAAGAATTTGCAGCAAATAAAACTCTGAAAGAGTTGAGGATTTAATGAAAAATTTATCAAGAAATGCTAGCCGAAGGTTTTTTATCGATTATTTTCTTATATGTTTTAGCTGAATTTTCTTTTTGTTAGGATTATGATAGAGTGACCTTTATTAAGATTTCATTATTAAATTTCTGATGAAAATTGTAAATATATATATATATATATATATATATATATATTTGAAGTATTCTGAAATTACTTAACTAAATACATTTTTGAATACGGATTTTATTTGAATATTACTAGTATAATAGATACTTTTCAAATTTCGAGACATTAGCTCAATAAGTATATTTTCCTTTATTACTAAAGTGTATCGTCATTAATATGTATACCAAACAATGCTAAATATCTAATTGCTTAAGCCCCCTTATTTTAAATTCAACATTAAATTAGCTAATTATCCATTAAAGGGAAGGATAAAATATTGATAGATTTGAAATTGAACTTTACATACTTTAAGATCTTAAATGAATTTTGGTGAAAATATATTCTATTTTAAGAAGCATTTATTATTTTGTGTTAAAAGTATGAAAATGGTCTGTCAATGAATTACTTATTCTCAATATATATATATAAAAAACCACTAAAATTTTATTTAAAATAATTTATTAGAACTTAAAACAAAAACTTAGAAAACTACACGTTTAGCTGAAAAACTCTGTACATTATCAAATTTACCGAAATTTGAAATTAAAAATAATGTCCGGAGTTCTAAATAAACTAAATATTATAATGGAAGGAAGGAAGCAATAAATCCACTTAAGTACTATAATGTAAGTACTCGTAATATTAATTCAATACATTAATTTAATAGTACAACCATGTTAACCGCCAAACAAACGTAAAATGTAGCAAAAATCAAGAGAAGATAATTATGGCAGTGTAAAAAAAGTATGTAATATAATTTAATAATGTGACACAATTTGGAATAGAAAATTTGTCTTTAAACGAAGCCATCCAACTACATATATTCCATAATTACATGATTATTACAGGAATATACCAAGAAAATCAAACTATTAAAATCAAATAGAAATTCACAATAAAAGAATGAAAAAGAATGCTAATACAATTCAATTTTAGGAAATAAATTTAAACAAGAAATCAAAGGTTTTAATACACACAAATGATAGTCAAACTTTCACCTTTGTAAAGTCAAACTCTTACCTTTGTAATTTAATTCCAAAAATAAGTGTGAGACTCAATTAGTTAGGTTAAAATTAAAGTAAATCTTTTAAAAAACAACAAGTTTATATATTTCATTGAATCAAATTAAATCATATATATCCAATTAAAAAGCTATCTTATTTGAATACAGTAACAAATAATAGCAAAATTTGATATAAAATGGGAACCTAACTATAAAAATATTTAAAAAAAACCCATGAAATTATAAATACTCGTACACATATGTAATAAATATAGCAAACAAATATTAAAGAAGAAACATTTGAACTAAAAAATTAGAGATATATAAAAAATATTAACCAAATTATAAACAATAAGCAAATTATTATTTTTCTTTATTTTTAAACTTTCATGTTTAAAAATTAACATAATATACTGCCAACAACAGCACAAAATATTAAAAAATAATCTATTTATAACTTTTTTATTTTAATTCTTTTGAAAAACATTAAGGCTCCCGTCTACCCGCCATTTTGATTTCGTGGACGTAATGTTAATCCTATGGAGTTTTGACTTTAATTCTCACATCTTTATTATTTGATCTATTTGAATGCAATAAAATGCATCTGAAAGAGCAAAAAATAATGAATGCTTCTGTGTAATTACTTTTCCCCTGCGATTCTTAAATATATTTGAAAATATTCTTTAAAGACCGGAAAACTCAATGGTCAATATATCTAAATAAATTAAAAGTATAATTATCAATGCAATTATGTGCATAGGAATATAAACAGATCTTCGAAAGTCCATTATTACCAGCTCCCCTTTCTGATGTATGTGGAAGCTTCCTACGTCATTTTGACTGCGGAGCTGTAAGGAGATTTGAAGAAAAGGAACAGACGATTTTTTCTCCACTTACTTAAGTTTTAAATTTGTAAATGCTAAGTTTGAGATAAATAAATAATTATTTGCCTCTCAAAAAAAAAAAAAAAAAGTAAATATTACGAAAAAATCGTTTGCTTAAATGATTATGGAAGAGGTTTGCTCCTGTGCGATTGGCAACAAGAACATTATTATTATTATGATATGTTGTTCTATAAATTATAGAATCGGCCTGTTGTATTGATTGAATAAGTTTTATGTTTGCATTAAAAATAAGTATTATTTAAATTCTCCAACATTTGAAGTTTTTTTTTACGTGGAGCGTAGTCCGTTTTCGGTGTGGCTAATTAATTTAATGGAGCAGTTTTGTGCAGCTAAAGTGAAATGTTTAATGTAATAGCTCTCCGGCACGACAGAAAAGTTGCTTGCATCCCGCACACCTTCTGAAATGAAATTATGGGGAATTGACGGTTTTATCGACACACCACTTCCCCATATGTATACCTATAATTTGTTTATAGATTTTTTTCTCATTGTAACTAAGATAATTTTCTTTTAAAACAAGATTATTAATTTTTTTAAATTTATTACAAATTATAGAACTGTTTTTATTTCTTTAAAATAATTCAAGTTAACATTAATGAAATGCTCTAACTCTATAAAATTAAACAAATCTTCAAATTCATAAATTGTAGAGGGAGTAAATCTATTTATTCTTCACGCACTTATAAAGACCATAACTATTTTTAGTAATATATATATATATATATATATATATACATACATCAAAAAATTTCTTTCTTTTCGATCTCCAAGAATCCATCTTTCAAAATTCAAATAAATTCCCTTTCTTCTGAGTATTGGAATATTGATTCGTCTTTTATTTTAATAGCTTATTTTATTCATCTAATTTTCTTTTTTGTATTTTAATAATATTTATATTGTAAATGGTAACATTATTTTGTTTATAGTGAATGAACTCATTTATACAGCCATTTAATTTTCTTTTCAGAAGCATTTTTACGTAATAGTATTCGTAATAGTAACAGTTCACAATCGATTATATAGTAATTTAGTTCAAAATCTGAAAGGAATGTAATATGAAATCTTCATACGCATACAAATTTAGAGAATAAGATTCTGTTTTATATTTATTCCCCCCCCCCCCAAATTTTGCATGATTGTATTTTCTTCTCGAAGTCCTATTTCTCCTACGGAGCCCACATTAAATTGCCAAAGTTAATATGAATATATTAAGTGTCAAAGCAAACTGTTTTTTCACGTTTATCTCAATTACATTTCCTCAAAAGCAACTGAGAGGAGAGAAAAATTGAATGAGTTAAGTTATGGCAAATTTAGAAGGTATTATTAAGAATGTATACAGTTTATGAGGCTAAATTAAAATTATTACATGATTGGCACTAAATGTCAATTAAATTGTTATTTATTCTCAAATTTTTCACTGTATTTTTAATTATTTTTTTATAAATAAAATTTCGTTTTTGTTTCTAATTTGATGTTGAATACTGTATTTCTTATGACTATAAAAAGAAGTAATACATTTTAGTCTCATTGTATTAATTAGGCTTGTATATATCTAACTATACTTATTTGAAAAGTAAGCAAACAATATATTTAAGCGTTTACTTTAAAAAATATTTTTCAACCTTAGGATCTTTTAAAGCTATTAAAAGCTTTTTTCAGTGCTCTATAAGAATGATATTACCAAAATCTTAATTTACCTTGAGAATTTGAAATAGTTAAATATAAACTTGAGACTTTGCATCTTCAGATTATCTTAATTGTTCTGAAGAACGTCAAATGTAAATTAATAAGAAACCTATTTGTTCAAATTGTAGTGCATAAATCTAATGAATCACAAGCTGCATGTTTGGAGTCAATTTCGTTAAAATAAGTTGTGTGAAATACTTTAGGTAGTTAAGATATATCTCTACCCAAAAATCACCGTTTTCGTGAAAATTTTCGAAAGTTTCTTTGTTAATTTTTTTATTAAAGCCAACATATTTAATACTTCAAAGATGGTTTGCATTTTTTTCTAGGATAAAGGTTGAAAACCACAGTGAACTTCCTGTAAATTTCAAACCGAAGTATGAAATAATTTTTGGGAAAGCATTTTGTGATATTTAGCTTCAAATGTCATTCGAGTAAAGTAATATAAAGACTAAAGAGAAATAAATTCTTTAAAAATGGCACAAATTCTTTTAAAAAGATGTAATGAAGAGTAATTGTAATTAACGCTTTTTATATGAAAATGGAACATTATTTGTTTTCCTCACAGCAATGGTGATTTTAAAAACTGCTTGAGTTTAACTAATTCTTACTTAAAAAGTGTTTCATGGTAAATTTCAACATAATCAAATATTTTTAAAGAGGTTCATTTAAAATCATTCACCGAAAGTATTGCTGTTTATCTTGAAATATTTTTCGATATAAAGAATGAATTCTATCTGATTTTCACACTATATCAAATATTTCAAAATATTTTATAGCTATATCACACTTTTCAATTGTTTGTGGAAAATTTCATATTTTTTTTTTCGAAATTCAATTATTTTAACGAATGCATATATGCAAATATTTTCAGTAAATAAGTAGTTTCCCTAAATAAATACATGAAAACATATTTCATATTTAATTCATTCAAATAAAAGAAATACAACCAATTATCAAATTGTAACAAAAATTATCAGTTAAAGGCTTATGCTCAGTTAAATATGAAAATTATTTGGAAAATAATTACGATTTAAATACAAATTAATCTAATAAGACAAATATGCTTTAAGCCTTTTTTTAAACTCACGGTTAAATATTTCGATAAATTTATTTTTAAATTGAATGAAATAGATTTAGAATGAAACTAGAAAACTGAAAATAAAGCCCGAAAACTATTTTTAAAAATAAAATAGTTTGGGCAATATGCTTACCCTAAATACTGCATATTGTTCCTCAATAGATCAATTTATTCTTCTGAATGCACTCAGCTTTATTTTACTTTATTTATTTATTCGTTATGCTTCTGTACTATTTTGAAGTATAATTTATTTAAAGGGGACATTTTTGTTTTCATCTTACTTTTGGTATTTTCTTTTTAACATAAAATACAGCTCTGATAAGTCAATTACTTATGGGAAAATTGTATTTTCAAAAACATTCCAGAAGCAAAAGGGCTGCCTATAAGATTATTTCAGGAGGAAAGACAATTCTAAATTCAATACTGCCTCACTTTCGAAACTAGACTTCTGCATTTCGATATAAATTTCACTTCTGTATATATTTATATTTCTTCGGAATTCTTATTTTTATCCGTAGTAATAGACTAATATGAATTTAATAAAAATGTATAAAACAATAATAATAATATATACCTACACATATATATATTCCTACTTCTTATCTAATAACAAATTTTTTATTTAACTTTTGTTCATATTTATTAGTACTTCTATTTTTATTTGAACTTGTTCACTTTTTAGACATTACTGTTCATAGATAAAATTTAGATTTTATTTTGCCTGTTGTATTTAGTATTCGTATTCTTTAAATTTAAGTAAAATATTATTAGTATTATGGTTTGTCAAACGCTTGCTATGATGATGTAGCTCGTCTTTTTGAGATATTTGGTGTTAACAGTTATCACAATTTCTACCATGGAAGCTAACTTCAAAATTTTTTCAACTATTTTTCATTAAAAAACTCTCTCTCTCTCTCTCTCTCTCTCTCTCTCTCTATATATATATATATATATATATATATATATATATATAATATGTGTGTTTGTGTGTGTGTGTATCACATTTCTTATTTGAAATGTAAATTATTAAAATAGCATTAAAAAAAATATAATGCAGTCTTTCTTTCTTTTTTTTCCAAAACTGTTATTGTTCTGACTGATATTGACTCAATTATATTTAGCTTTTACGAAAGGAGACAAAATATGAAATAAGCTAGATTTATCTTTAAGATAAGAAATTTGTAAGTATTGCACTATATATTATAGTTAAAATAGATTTTTTTAAAGAAAAATATTACTTGTGATTCATTCATTCAGAGCACTTGTTTGACAAATTTACGTTCACGAAATGAACAAATATGCTAGCTTACTAATTTTTCACCTTCGATCATCAGTATATATAATTTATAGTTCTGCAAAATTCAATGTAGTTAATTAATTTGGTTTAACCAGGTCACTTTCTTTTGCACGTTAATTAGTTTTATTCCTTAGTATGCATATAACAAATAATATTCGGGGATTCGGGTACATTTTGAAATAATTGATTGAAATCATAGTAGTTCATAAATTCTTTACAACACTTTATAGTCTAAACAAACAGTTTTTTTTAGTTTTCTCATCTAAAAGTACCATAAATCACTCTTAGTACTATAGAAAAAATTAATTAGCGAAAATTCTTCATCATGCTTTCAAAACAAAAATAATAAAATTATCTTATTACTTTACAAAAATCAACGGCCTGAGGACAAAAAAAAAAAGAATATATAATACATCCGTCAGCTACACTAAACTGAATTTCACTAGTGATATAAATATTCGTCGACTTTTAACACAAGGACGATCTCTAGAACCCATTAAGAAAACTTTTTTCCTGAAAGACAGTGATAAGTGTTTTCCATAATGGAAGAAGACGGGATTCTTCATAACATAAACAATATCATCATGAGCTGAGATTTACTCTCTTTTATTTCGTATGCAAATGCTTGAAGATATTTTTTTATGGAACGTCATTTGCATATTTTAAATCTTTAAAAAAAATCGCTTTTCTTGAATTTAGATTTGAAAAATAACCATCGGAGTGTGTGATCGTGATAACGATGCAAAGTATGCTTCCTTGAAAACTATATTCTAAACAGTGTTTTAAGAACCAAGCTGAGAAATGCTTACACTAAGCGCTCAGGCTTGTTTTGGATAATCAGCATGTTCACAATTCCATACGTTATTGGTAAAGAGTTTTGCTGGTTGCTTTTAAATTCTATTTCTATGTTTCTCACTGAACCAAAATAAATTCGTTATAGACACAGTTCTAGATATTTAAAGAACAATTATAATTTATTGTTCTTTAAGTATCAACTATTTAAAATTATAGCATAATAGAAGGAAATGATTATTAAATAAGAAAAAATCTTAATGATTTAATAATTAATTTAGTTTAATAAGTAATGAAGCAAGTTTTATTAAATAACAATTTTCAATTTTTCGTCTTTAATGTATAACTACATAGTATTTTTTATGTATTATACTAATTTTTAACATTGTATTAGATACTTTAATTTTAAATTCTTAACAAAGAAATAAAATATAAAAAAAACTCCAAAAGGAAGAAAACAATGTTTAAAATGTTACATTCGTTTCCGTTTGAACAGTTATGATCTAATTTGATTATTGGTGTATTATTATTCTTATTAAATGTAAATGAACGAACTTATTTTCAAATTATCATCATAGATAAATATACATATATAAAACATTCATTTTCATTTCAAAGTTCAAATCTGACATAAAACAATTTCCTTTAATTTTATTCTGTAATAAAAGTTAACAATATCAGTTGAAACTTCTGATGATAATTTGTAAATTCTTTTTTTTTTAAAAGAAAAAAAATTACCAATCTGAAACTTTACGATATTTGTTTCCTACTGTTTATGATAATATTCATTAGAAGATTGTTTTATCAAAGCTCTTTATCTGTAGATTTCATTAAACTTTAAAATTTTAATTGTTTTAATTCTGAATTGCAAAAAAGTAAAAAACGATCCAGAGGAATTGTAAAAATTTAAAATTTTGAATAGAAATCTAGCTTATTAGATATCATACGTATAATATTTGGTCAATTCATTAAACGACGTTTCGAATAACAACACTAACAAAGACAAGAAAACATTCTGAAACTTGTAATTCACATTATAAGTACTAGGATTTTGATAGTTCTTATTCACAATTAATGGACATTTAAAATTGTATTGCTTTGTTCTGTTGCGTTCAGATTTTGAGAAGATAATACTGGAATTCAATGCAATATTAATTGTAGATAAAATAAATAATACGAATTTTATAATTGCCTATTAAATTTGATAAATGATACAATAGATTTCCAAATTACAAACATAAATTATTTAAAAGCATTTAAGATTAAACTATCATAGGATGAGATGCTTCAATATATTAAGAAAATATTTTCATACCTTAAGAACATTCATGAATTGTTAATATGCGTATTTTTATCTTTACCGTTAAGAGTAATCATCAATTAATAAATTGTCAAATATTTCACTGAATTTTTTTAATAACCAATTTTTTTGAATAATTATAAAATTAATTAGATGTTTAGTAATCCTTGAATTAATTTATTTTTCAGAATTTTTCCTTACTTTACTTTAACCTTTAAGAAATAATTGCTTTAAAACAAAAAAAAATCGGAAGAACAACGAATATTAAAAATTTATTAATTGAGAATTTATTTTTGTGATTCGCAAAGAAATACGACAACAAATGAGAAAGTCAAGAATTTAATTTTTTTATTTATATATAATATTCGTATTATTTATAAAGAATGAATGATCTATTCATAAAATTCAATATCTATGTTATTTGTGTGTTTTTGAATGACATAATTCGAAAAGATAATACAAATATGCTACTAATCCTTATATTTATAACAAATGAAAAGTTTCATAGTACATTACCGATATATAACCATGAGAACAAAATAACTAAAATGTCAATGTGCTTCAATGTAAATGCATATGTAAATGACCAGAAATTTTTTTTAGTACGTATTAAAGTTTTCCTTACAGAGTTACGGAGATCATTAAATGATTTTATATATGTTTTATGAAGCTCTTAGAGAAAACTTTTATTTTATAGGAATACAGAAAAATAAAACGCTATATTATTTCCTTTTTCTTGGCGTCAAAGATTTATACATTAAAACAATTTACATGTTTTTGCTTTTGAAAAAATTATGATTTTCTAACAATTAAATTGTCTTTTGGCCTAGCTGTTTAATTATCAGTAACTTGATTGATAGTAAAATTGACTCGTAAACGAAAGGTTTTGGGCTTCTATTACAAATTTTCCGGACCATCCTATAATGTGGCTGATGCATATGTCGAGACTTGATGTTTCACTTCTGTGAGATGGAAAGTAAATAGAATAGGCTTGTCAGCTTAGGTATGATCTTTGGCGTTTAAATGCGGTTCACAATTACTAGGTCCCTTGCTACCAGCCCATACGTTGTTTATAGTGTGATACTAGTAAACAAATAAAGAAACAATGAATGTATTTTATAATTGTAAAGCATGTATATATTAAAACCCTTTTCCTAATTTTTTTTTAATTTAAAGTAATTTTTGAATGCTTATAAATGAGAAAATGTTTAAGCATTTCATAAAAATCACAAATTATATTTATGTTGCTAGTTTGGCTTTTGTTTTAGTAGCTACAAAGTAGTTTTGCCTGTTTCGAAGTCTATAATGATCATGTGGAGTTAGTGGTTTATTTTTCTGGCCATTGAAGGGTGTAGTACCTTAAACCGAATTGTGCTTCAAATTCCTTTTGTGATGTGGATGAGGAAAATAATTCACAACTGATGTGTGGTTCCAATCACTTTACAATATTTCAAAATTAGTGAATATGTCATTAAAGAAATATGAAAATAAATGAACGAATGAATTACTTAATTTTTAATAAAAAGCATTAAAGGAGAAACTTGAAATAGCTTTGAAGAATAAATTAAATAACATTTTTAATTTTATTTCCTTTCTTTTTCTGCCAGTTCGAAGTTCATTTTTGTCGCATTATTCATTTTTATCTGATAGATCGCATTGCTTTATTTAGTTTTAATGACCTAAATGTATTGTTGGTTACTGTTAAAATTACGCTTTACGGTATTTGTCTATGTAATCTGACTGTTTTAACTTTCAATTGTTGTTTTTACTAAGCTTATGTATTTTGTTTACACACACACACACACACACATATATATATATATATATACATATATATATATATATGTGTGTGTGTGTATGTCACCTTAAGTTATTGTAATAAGTTTATAGTAGCTCCATATTTTTATGTAATAATTTAATGTTGATGAGTGTTGAACCTGCAAAATTAGTTAAAACCTGAAAATTTATATTGCACCGTTGTTTGCAGAATTTGCAAATGTTATAGCTCCTTTTCATTTTTCGTTTATTTCTACCATTTTTATAAAATTTTTATCATGCCTAGTTTTGCACTTTTACTCTTTTTGTTTATTTAATGTTTTTCATTCGATTATTTTTTATTCATTTGAAGCTGTTTTTCTTTGTTATGCTATTAAAAATATATATTTTATTTTAAAATGTCTTACAAGTAGTTATTCTTAATAATTTGAAGATAATTTACTCAATTAATTTTTAAATATTTTAAATTGCTTTTATATATATATATATATATATATAAATAGATTGATATAGATATATATTATTTAGGATTAATATAACGATATATGTGGCGTATGTTTTTACAAATAAATGTTCAATCTCAATAATTTGTGAGAATGATTACCTTAAAATTCTTCAAATTAAATCTGTTAAAATTATTTTTTGTAATAAATCAATTAACTGGAAATACACTTGCATTTCGCATGTCTTTCACAAAACCTCACTTGTATTAATTTTGAAGAATCCTAGTTAAAGAGAAAAAAAAAATATCCATACTTGCTACGATAGCACAAATTAAATTAAAAATTATTTTTAATGGGGATAAATTAATTTAGGATATTGATACTGTATGTAGCATTTAATAGCCGTAAGCAGGTTATTTTTTTTATTCTTTATCATCACTAATTGAAAGGACTTTTAAAAAACTTTCGAAGAAAAAGGAAATGAAATGTATTCGCTTAAGAGAATTGAAAAATTAACCTTTTTAAGGGAAAATGTCGATAATGAATATTTATGATTGCAAAAGTAATATATCTAATTTTTTTTCAAGAAACAAAAGAACAATGATCAAGGTCTTTTAAATTCAACATACTTCTATTTTAAGCAATAAGTAAAAAATAAGCAGATTACTTTAGATTCCTCTCATTAATTTAACTGCATAAGAACTAATTTAGTTGAGCTTTAGTTGCACGAAGTTTGATTATTGGATACGTGAATGATCCATGAATTTTAAATTTGTGCAAAAATAGAAACCATCTCCTTTAATACCAAAAAATTCAAAATAAAAAAAATTATTTATGGTATTGTAAAAGAAATAATGGCAATTAAATAAATACTAATTTAAAAAATCTTTAAATGTACAGTCTTTTTATATTTAAATTTCTTAATATAAATAACAGTAGTAAGAATAACGCATCTAATTCCATGTTTATTGTAGGATTTAGAAACACACACACACACCTATATATATATATATATATATGCAGGTGGAACAAAAAATAATTACCATAGATGTGCATAACTAATAAATCGATTACAATTTTACAGAAATTTTAATGATGCTATACTCGTATATTTAGAAGTATTACATATGACCAACTACTTTGTAGAATAACTTTTCTAAAGGTTATAAAAATCGTTTATTTTAATCATATATTTAATCGTATATTTTAATCGGGGGATTATTGTTTAAAATCAAAAATTTATATCAAAAAATTCCATTTGTTTTCAAATTTAACTATTCGTATATTTAAAAATGGGGCAAGAGATTAGACGAATGAGATTCTGAAAAGGTATTTGCATTTTTAAACAGAATTAAATATGTAATTTTGCAATTGACAGCATTAAAGTATTGATATAGTTTTTTTCTTTGATAGAATTTGACAGTGAAATCCAAATGACTTACAAGAAAAGAAATTCTCAAAATTATTCATGAGGAATCGTACGAAGACATCAAAGAACAAATAAAATGATAAAACGAAAAGAAAAAAGAATGATGAAAGTTTAATGCAAAAAAAGTCCAACAATATAATGATCTACATTCTTTTTGAGCATTTCTTATCACTATTTTTTACAAAGGCCTTTCTTGCTGCAGAACAGCTTTAATAAAACCTGCTAAGACAGAAAGGAACAAAACTTAATGTCACAATTTTTGAATACGTTAACACTTTTTATTAAATATGTCATTTTACCTTTCACGCATGCAAGGATTCAGTTACTTGAAAGCAGAAAGTGAGAATATTAAACTTCGTGAAAACTGTAAATCGCATTTTCTTTGTGTAAAAGAGTTAATGTTTTTCCTCTAATAAAAATAGCTCTTTAAGACTCTTGTCAGAAATTGGTTAATACCCAGTTCAGTATAAATGCATTGAAAAAACCTGGGAGATAATATATGCTTATGATAAGAGAATTCTGCTTTAATGATAGTATTTAAAAAATTTTTTTGCAAAAGTTTGGTTAGAATGCTAGCTTCTTTACTCATAAATTCTCTGATCTCCCTCTATATCCTTATTTTTGCCTCATTTATTTTGAAATTTATTTCGAAGCTTTAAAAGACATTAACTTCCAAATGGCTCATAATTATTAACATTGATGAAATTTTTCTTATATTAGTTAGAAAAATTACCTATTTATCAGGCATTTTTATAAAAATATTTTTAAAAATAACGATAGTAATAATATATTTAATGCGTTGCTCATTTTTTGTAGAATTAATTTTTTACACGAGTTGTTGTATAAAAGTCAAGCAACTGCATGACATCAAAAATTCAAGCATTCATTTTTTAGGAAAAATATATATACTTTAAAGTACAGAAGTAATTCATACAATTTTTATTGAATTATTGAATACATCAGTGTTTTAGTATCAAATTTATAACAGAGTTATACGGCAAGTTATGCAATTATGCATACAGTTCTCCTATGTAAGCAAAGCAGGTAGCAAAATTCTCCAAACTGATTTCAACAGATATAAAATATACGTGCGTTTATATTATTGACATTGATGTTTTAATTTATATTTAATTAAAAGCAAATTGCAATTTTATTAAAAGGATGGAATGTGTTCCAAATACTTCATAGAAATAAATAATAAGCTGTGACAAGAAATTCTTGTATTATAAATTTATCATCCATGGGATAATTTAATTTTAGTAAGGCTGTGCTGTAAGAAGATTTATATTTGGCACGCAACATACATGATTCATTCGGAAAATAAAAAAAATATTTTAACATTTAGTAAAATTTATCATGCCAAATAAAATATATATATATATGTGTGTGTTTGTATTAAATTCGACTCAATTTAATGTTCCAAGTACTGGATTGTTTGATGTGTATTACTAAATATTCAATAATTTATGTTATTGATTAAAAATATAATCAACTACAACTATTCAATAAATGAAATTGTATGTTTTAAAAAATTTAGAGAGCGTAATTAAAACATTTAGAGTGTAAAAAAATTTAACTGTGTTTTATTTATATTAATGAAAATAAACTTTTATTTGTTTTTCATGTAATTTTTCTCTTTACATATACGATTACATTTCTAATGTTCTTAATAAACACAATTCTTTCCAGATAAAAATGTATAATTTTAAAATTCTTGGAATTCAATAATTTATTACAATATGTATCATATGCGTGATATTAATTTTTCCCTTTCACTATTTATTCATTTAGATTCCTTTTACTATTTATTCATTTAGATTC
>BMAW01097058.1:942-22462 GCA_019974015.1 Nephila pilipes | reverse complement strand
ACATGTCTCCGCTTCCATATCTGGCAGGAGATGCTTGGCCACCTAGTAAATCTATCTATTATTGTAAGGCAGCATTTGTAATCATAATAAGAGGCAATTTAATTATGTCTAGATGGACGTATGCAAACCTCTCGTCACAAGGAATTGCGCAAAGGGGTCTTAGCGTGTAAGTGTACCCAGGACTGTTGACACCGATGCAAGTTTGCACCACATGCCTATATCCATATTCATACCTGGCCAAACATATTTAGATGCTATAAGGTGTTTAGTAGCGCATCCCTGGGTGAGACAAACTATAACTCATTAAAAACTGCCCAATTGATGAGGAACATAGAATCTGTTAATGCCTGTAGAGTTATCCGCATATAATTTAGCGCCATCAGGCATTTGAATTTTCAGCTTACCACTGAATTCCTTCTAAAATAGATTTCAACTCCTCGTCTTTTCCTGAAACTTTGACCATGACTCTCCAAATCAGACATGAGGAAATTTTTATCTCATTAACTTGATAGTGTCAGCTACAACATTACCCTTTACCTGGTAAGTACTTAATGTCTGTAGTGAATTGTGAAATAAAATCTTAGATGTCTCAATCGTCTGGAGGGCCTTTTCATGTTTCTGTGAAAACGCGAAGATAAGAGGTTTATGATCTACGTATAAAGTAAAATACGAGCTCTAACAGATGTCGAAAGTGTTGTATTGCACCATAAGCTGCCATAATTCTCAGTCGTAAGTAGAATATTTGCATTGAGCAGATAACTTTGGAGAATCCAAGAGGTCTAGGACCATCAGAAGAAATTTCTTGCAGGACTCTCCCATAGCAAAATCGCTGCAATCTGTAACTAACGCTAATTTTGCATACTGAAGGATGGTATGTTGCATCTGCCATAGCAGTTTTAATCTCTTCAAAGCTTTTCTCCTTTCCGATTCCACTGAACTTCCTTTTGTCACGTTTTTGCACTGATTAAGAGTTGATTCAACGGGTGACAAAATAGATGAAATATTTGGGATAAACCTATGATAGTCATGCCTAAAACCGATGCAAGTCGGAAGAGTAAATTCGGTTTTGAGAATTTTACTATTGCTTGAACCTTTTCAATGCGAGGAGTACATCCTTTACTAATTGTATGTCCAAGAAAATCTATTGTGTCTTTTCTATAGTCACATTTGACTCGTTCAACACGATACCATAATTTTTAAACAAAACTTCTTCCAAATGTATTTGCGCTGATATGATTTTCAATGGTAATTAGGATGTCATCCAAGGCGAAACAGAATTAGTCCTCTCAAACTTTATTAATGAACTTGGAAAAGTTGGTAAAGTGGCAGAACAAAGACCAAAGTTTAAAATGGAAATCTGAAAGTCCGAAAGGGGTACAATGGCAGTTTTGGGTATATCTGAGGGTGCACTGGTATTTGTGATAAGCACGTACCAAATCTATTTGAAAATACCTTTCCTTTAACATATACATGTCTTGAATGTATAAATAGGGCATTATCAGGTACAGCGGACGCTTAAAGTTCGCAATCTCCTGTATCTTCCAATCTGATTATCCTAGAACTATATGCAAGGGACTTGACCACCATTTTTCGATGGCCTGCAACACCTCTCCATCATATACTAAATTTTGTTTGAGCATTTTCAATTGAGCTGATTTCAACTGACGAGCTGTACAAACGGGGTCCAACTAGATGAAATGCACAGTAATGTGCTTAGTTGTATTCTAGGGAAACGTTCAACTGAGTAATATCCACGCAAAGATCCAAGTATTCGATTTCCTGACAATGTCTTACTCACTGGGACAAACTAGTTTGCTCTAGCTTAAATCAGTTAAAGACCAACAACCTAAACAGCGTTTTTCAAATCAACCAGCAAACCAGTAATGCCCAAAAAGTCCGCACCGATAATAGCTTAGTAACCTTAGCGATTAAATGAGGCCATTGAAAATTGTCTTAAAACCTAAATCAAGTGTCAGTAAATTAGAAACCAAAAGTCGCGATTTTAGATCCATTAGCTGCGTATAAAAGAAATCAGTTTTCCTGTATTACTTTAGTTACAGAGCATACGCTTTAGGATTACAGGAAACATCACTAGTATCAACAAGAAACCGGTACTGATTGTTTATCATTAACAAAAGCCTATGGCTTTCAACTTCTAAACAGAAGATTTACTCCCGTGAGTAGATCTGAGTTTTTGCTCAAATGCACAGGTATGCAACGTTTTGCCTTTTCCTGATATTTAAAATGGTACCAGCACAGCCAACTCCTGTTTCTTAGTTAATTAGCTCTAGATACCGATGTACTTCAGTCTACGTTGTATTTTGGGATGCATGTCTGAACCTGACCCAACCAATCTCGAGAGTTCATCTAACTGTTATGCATCTTAAACAATTGCTCATCCCTGACGACAAACGATCAGTACTCTAATACCACTGTGAAACGGAGTTTATACTGCCCTGTGAAATTAAATGATTTTGTCAGCCATTTCAAGAACTTGTTTAGGTTCTCTGAACTAACAGCCAGGAACGGCTTTGAACTTATGGTGGTAAACGCCTCATCCAGATGTTTTCAAGTGAAGAGATTCGTCTATATGGCTCCACCTCGCATTTGTCTAAGCACAAAGACGGGATCTATCACCTAATTCCAAATCCTCAATTAGAGTTTTAACTTTCCGGTTTGATACTGCTCTAGTACACGGTTTCCAGAGCCGTATATGGACACGGGGTGGTTCACACACCATATCTGTGCATGTGAAAGAGTTTCAGGTCTAATGAAGCAACGGATGGTCAAATTTGTTTGCTCAACTGTACTTGCCAGCTAACCTAAAACTATTTCGTTGCATAAAGTAGCTTACATTACGGGGCCAAAACTAGGGAGCTTTTAACTGTTACTCTTTCACAAATCCATTACTTGAACCTACAGCTCCTTCATACTTTTACCTTTACTCCTTCAAGGACACTTATCTGAGCTAGTGGGATAATGAGGAGTGATCATGAAGCTTATTAAGCAAGAGGAGTTATTGAGAATGTATGTATGTAAAGCGCACTTGTGTAAGACAGATGTAGCGAAATCGACATCTCAAGGCGACAGTAAAAACAAAATTTTACCGACCAAATTCCTGCCTCAGTTCGGAACCATAGATAGACGCCACCAATCACAGGTGTCGAGAGTTTTCGTCGATGCGTATATCTTGACAACTTGCTCCAATTGGCCTTCCGGGAGTATTCCATGCTTGTATCTTGAACGGTCACCAGCTTATAGAAGTGAGGCTACAACCTCTGTTCCCTATAATATCCAATAAATCCTGCTTATGGGGATGTTCCAGACTGTAGCTGTGTAGGCTAGATAAATAACTGGAAAGACCAAAACACAAGATACCAGGAACTAACAATTTATTTTAATAATTTTAAAAGCAACCTTCACAGGTCTGGAATCTAATGTGGGGCCAAGTGTGTCGAGCAAGGGTTACTCTCCTTGCAAGTCATCTTGCAGCTCCGCAGTCAAAAAGATGACGTCAAAAGGTGACGTAGGCAGACGCCACATAAATACTTAGAATTTAGGAGCATTATTGACACAGGGGCTTTAAAGTTACTTTTATGGGTATATTTATTTTTTGCAGATGACTTTTAGAAAGTTCATCAAAAGCTGGTACAAGGTAACTGGAATGTTAGGAAGAATTCGTCACCGCTAACCTGTTTCTGCAGCTTGAACTTTCAGTTTACCTCAAGAGTACTGTTCTTAAACTCAAGGATGAGTACTTACCACGATTTTATCGTGACAATCATTTTATAAAAATTCATATTGCAAAATTTTACACTACTAGTTTTGTCAAGATGGCGACCCGAGTCACCAGGAAGATTTTCCACAAATTGGGGATGATAAACATTAAAAAGCAGGTCTGATGTCGAGGAGAAAAATTAACAAACTGGAGAAAAATATTGAGGCCTATAAATTAAAATTAAATAAATCAATGTTGAAAAGTATAATGTGTTAAGCAATAGTTTTTGTTCCTGTCAATGCTTTTCACCAACTCAATGCAACTTTTTGTTTATGCTCCTTGATATATTGCTATGAATAAATAGAAATCTTGAGAGAGAAAATGACGCAAAACTTACAATAAAATACTTTCTGCAGTTTATTTATTTATTGTTTTTAAACAGTGATTTTTGAGATATTGATGCTTTCGACAATGTAATTCTAACATCGATGTTTATTATGGAACATCGATATTTTCAAGAATCGGTGTTCACGATCGATGTCGATCTATCAGAGTTTCAGAGCCAAGAAAACTACTGTGTCATAGTAGCGTCAACGTTGCCTCTGAATATGTGAAACCCGGATTGAATCCATGAGCACCATAATCGTAGCAGTTGTAATTATTTCATTTGATTTGGAAAGCAAAAAATAGCAGTTCCGTTTTCTTTATTACGTAGCATTAGAATCGTACAGTGACTACTCTGGATGACCTCGCACTGTTTGAATACGACTAGGTCGAGGACGACACCGAGCTAGCATTCCATTCTCCTAACTCCACATCAAGCCAAAGGGAGAGCTTGTGCTCAGACATATGCAACTGCATCAACCATGCAATGGCGAATTTAGTGGAATCAGCGAACCAGGACTCGATGAAAACCACTTTCACCCGAGTGAACCATAATCAACTGGCTATGCAGCTACAGGCTCCTACTTTTAATGTTGAGAAGTAATAAAGAAGATAGCACTTAAATTTAAATTAACACAATCTTAATTATCTGAAATAATTTTTCAAGATAAATTTATCAAACGAGTACTTCATCAATCTATACACCAACTTTTTAATAAATTCCTAGAGACAAGTATCCCTACTTTCATGATGACATCAAAAGATATTTTTATTTTCAACGTTGAGAGAGTAACCCTATAAATTTATTATAATTATTTGAAAATTAAGTGGTTTGAAGTATACTACACTGTAAAGTGATTATTTATTCATTAGTTTTAATCCTTCTGTACCATTTTAGAAACATATTCCACAGCGGTTCAGAATGTTCATGTGGACGTCACGTTTCTGGGTCGTAATTCTCGGTAACGATAAAGATTGATTCATGTCAGGACAGCTGATCTGGACAATCATTCTGTCCTCCTGATGTGTTGTACCATTGTCGACGCTAAAATCATGACGCTGAAATCTGCCATCATCCTCCATTCTTGCTAGCATCTCCTAATCCCTGCATCAGCTTCGGACCCCACGAAGAGCCAATTCTTCGATTGTCCAACCGCTCTCCTCTCAAACCGAATGAAACGACCCTTCAAGCCGATGTGAATTGTTCACAAGCGATCCAATCCTGTGTTGAGATATTTTTCATCGTTGAAAGTGATTCAAAATCGCATTCAAAACAAAAACTTGTAACCATCAGATTTGAGAATCAAGTTTAATATCCACCCACTGAGTGCAATTCCGATATCGGTGTGCTCATACGCCATCTACAGGGACACTGAATTTTACTATTTGCATGTTCATCTGAACGTCTTTGACAATCGAAATTCCATGACAGTCGGGCATCTCTTCTGGTGCTCAGTTTTATAGAGTGTATATTAAATTGAATGTGATTTATAGTATTCTTTAATTTTAATAACATAACGTGCAGATATAATTCGCAAACTTATAAAATAATCTTTAGTTTCATTTGTATTGTATTTACTAAATATATCTGATTTTATAATTTATCTTTTCTTTAATTTTAATGTGGAAAAGATCACTATTGTATGCGTTTTTCGATATTTCTGTTAATTATTTAACCTTATATTTAAATGTAATTTAATTATAATATAAAATCGCAAACTGTGGAGGTCTAAATCTTCTTTGTAAAACGCTTCTTATATTTTTATTTATTTCTTCTTCAGGTATTCTTTCGTATGAAACAAAATAAGCTATTTGAGCTTATTCTTTATAAATAGTCAGTTTTACTCTAAGATTTTTCTATACGCAAGTGTAGCCAAATCTCGTGAATTCTAGATAAATGGCACCACATTGAATAGTAAAAATGATATCTAAAGCTCTTGAAGTGATCTATAACGATATTTTACTAACTTGCTGTTATATATATATATACAGGGTGATTATAATTAAAGTTTCAAAACGCTGTAAAAAAAGAACGACTGATCAGAATGACGTCAAATTTGAACGGAATATTATTGCAGAAAAGGGAAAACGTACGTCATAAGAAAAAAATAGTTTAACATTTTAGCAACAGATAGCACTAAAAGGGTCAGAATACGTAAATAAAAAATATCCGTCATGCGTACGACTCATTTCAGTTGTCATAAAAACGCCGGGTACCCAGCTTTTCATCTTTTTACGTCTGAGAAGTTCGCCATGATGGTCTCACTGAAGGACCGTGCTCTGAATATAAAGCTTTTGTACAAGAACAATGACTGTGCACCAGTAGCTTTGCAGAAGTTCTGGTCACTCAAGGGTATTAAAAATGGTGTTGGACCGATAACTGCTAATGGTCTGGAGAAAATGATTGAGAAATTTGAAAAGACAGGTTCTTTTCAAGTGCAATCTGGAAGAGGGAGGAAAAAAATTGATTCGAAGGCCATTGAAAAAATGGCAACTGCAGTGCAAGATGAATCGAACAATGGTGTGCAACCATGCAATTCACGGGGAATTGCCCGAAAATTAGATATAAATGTGAATATGACTGATATAATTCTACGAAACATTATTTTTGGTTATCCTTGACCACGCCTCATTCTTAAAGATGTCAGTAATTTTATGTTATTTTCTTATCAATTCTTTTCTAAAAATAGTTTTTTTTTTTTTTTTAATCATAATTGTAACATTTTAGCGTCTTTTTATGCGGCTACAACTTTCATTACAAGCGATTTCTTACAAAATTAGTCATGTGCAGGAGTTGTTTCCTTCTGACCTGCGAGCAAGAGAGACATTTGCTTTAAAATTTCTTGCTCGCCTGGAAGTGGACAATGAATGGCAGTGGAAAATTATGTGGACAGAAGAAGCCTATTTCTATCTGACAGGATATGTCAATGCACAGAATTGGCGAATGTGGGTAACAGAAAATTTTCCACTCGCAACTCAACCAGTACCACTTCATCCTGCAAAGGTCACTATGTGGGGCGGGTTTAGGGCATCATTTATCGTAAGGTCATATTTTTCAAGGAGATGGGTGCTTTCTGTCCTATTACCGTTACCGTCACTGGTCAGTGCTATGAGTGTCTTTTGTGTAATTCGCGTCCTTTAAAATCTTTAGCAGCGTGGATGTGTGAATGGGATCATTTTTATGCAAGATGGCACTCATTCACACATTACAAATCCAGTAAAGCAGCTGTTGAAATCGCATTGCGAAAATTTTAGAATTATCAATCGTCATTTCCCTACAGCCTGGTCATAACGATCTCCTGATCTTAATCCGTCTGACTTCTGGCTGTGTTGCTATCTGAAAGATGCTGTGTTCAGTGCTCCGATTGCACACTTAGCTGAACTGAAGGCACATATTGTGCAACATATTCTGAACGTGACCCCGGAGATACTTCGATTAGTTGTGGAGCATGCTATTACTCGATTCCATCTTGTTGCACACAACGGTGGATAGCATATTGAATATGTTTTGTGCCATTCTCGCGAAATTTAAAACCAATTTTATGGTGCTTTTTATGCGGTTTTGGGCCTCAGGACCGTTAAAAACCGATTTTTTTCCATCCGATGTGTTATACCCTTGCCGTGGTGGATAGGCTTAAGTGACCAGCAATGTTACACCTGTGCAGTCATGCACACTGAACAGTACAGTTGGTTTAACTTCTAGCTGACACCTTAATCGTTGTTATA
Organism: Nephila pilipes; assembly: GCA_019974015.1. Lineage (NCBI taxonomy): Eukaryota > Metazoa > Arthropoda > Arachnida > Araneae > Nephilidae > Nephila > Nephila pilipes. The sequence continues at coordinate 14,634 of BMAW01097058.1, read as the reverse complement.
AGATTCATTTGTCATTTGTAATCGAACCTTTTTAAATTATTATTCTTACAGAGCCATCTTTTGCTAAAATTTGGATTTTTTTTTTCATATGCCATACCTTTTTTATCTTCTTCAATACTATTCCGTTTAAATTTGACGTAATTCTTTCTTTTTCTACAACGTTTTGAAACTTTAACTTTAATTATAATCACCCTGTATATATTTCTCAATAATCATATAAGAGTAAACATTCGCATTCGGGCACAAAAGTCAACATCATAAAAATGATTCAGGAAATTGAAAACTGTCATAAAGAGAATATTTACAAAACAATATGTAAATCATTAATACAATTGTGAAAGTTAGAAGCTTTCTTATATAGCATATAAATAAATTTGTAAAGAAATAAAATATTTTTGAAATGATTACTCAAGTTAATATTTACTTTAAGCGTTTATATCTTTCGTAAAAGTTATAGATCGGCGGTTTACTTTCGTTGAATTATTTCGAGTTATTCCATTGGTTTAGGAAGCATCGGATGATTTATATATGTAAAAAGACTCTCATCATTTAACATATTCACACGGTGCCTATGACATCGTTAGCTTGTACTTGTATGCTTTCACCATGTGGTGCGTACCATCAAAAATTCAGTTAGTTTAAAAACTAAGAAAAATATTTCCTAAGAAGGAAAAAAAAATTGAAACATTAGAGATTTTACGTACGTTAATTTCCAAATGTACTAATTGTTTTATTTTTGCTAAATTTAAAAATGAATTAATTTAAGAAGAAAACGACTGATTTGTTACAAAATCCAACAGGGAAGGAAAAAAAATTATTCCTTTAAAAAAAATAATTGTGTTTCCTTTTATTGAGTATCATTCCTACTTATTTAGTCCTCATTCTATCATTTAAACTGGATTTAAATCAGGAATAAAATACGAATTCATAACAAAACTTTTACAATATTATAAAATGCTTGGTTCACTGAATGAATAAAATGGTCCAGTTTGAACAGAAACAACAAAATAATTACTTTTAGATAGAGTCGAGACTTCCTTTTGAAGTAAGAGTTTTTTTGTCTGTGCGATACATTTTGAGAGGGGGATGGTACGTAGTCTTGTCTCCACCCCCTGAAAGTGCTACTGATCACAAAAGTAACTTATGCAGTGAAACTCATAATATAACCATAACAATTCTACGTTTCAAATGTAAATGCTTATTCAATTCTCTGATATGTCTTAAAAGAATTGCAAACATAGTGATGGCTGACTATTCCAATGATTCAATAGTCATTACTGTTTTAAACTTCATTATAAGTAACCTCTACCCTTTTCTTATGTTATCATATTTATTTTTCCCTGCAACATTTTCTTTTTTCTTCTTTAAGTGAATAAAGTAAACGTGAGCCATTTTTTAATCATGTTTCCTTATCCATAGCTTTCTCTTATATACTGATTATTGAGAAAGAAACGAAAATTAATTTTGTACATAGTAAAATATTAATATACTTATTAAGTATATTTGAAACATATGCTATGTGTTTAAAATGAAATTCCCACATATTAATTGCAATAAAACATTTATCTTCAATGTACCAGTCTTTTTTCCATCAATAATCCTCCGCACACTCCCAATGAAACTTATGAAATTATTTTTAACTAATTATTTTAAAAGTTATTATTAAATTTGAGGCTACATTTCAAATATTCTTACTACACTTTCGAAAATAAAATAAACCAAATATTTAACACATAATATTTTTTTCGTCAAACATTTTTTTCTTTCCTGAATATAAATCAAACAATCGATAATGTTTTTACGACTCTTTGTTTACTCATCAAACATCAATAATCGTAGAACTCATAAAGTCTACTCTCATGTTTATAATAATTGTTTTTTAGATTTCGCAATTTTCTTGCACCTTGAAATAAAATTTAATGTCCTTTATTAATCAACAGTTAGAAACTATTGATGTTCGTGGTGCGTTTTTGCGTAACAGATTACTTTTAGCGCACCAGATAACTTTTCATTTTTTTTTTATCGTTTCCTTCAATTTTAATTACATTGAGTTTATAAAAACTCAGTTTAAAATTTTGTCGTTTGCTTAAATTTTAAATACATTTACCTTAAATAAATTAAATTTAATAATTTATTGTTTCCTATAACTCTAATATAGCAAAAGAGTTCAATTGATTAATTATTTTTTATTTTCATTACATTTATCCTTATATTTATTTATATTACTTGATAATAATTTTAAAAAATGCGTAACTTAGGTGTCTAATTCCTTTCCTTATAAATATTTGTATTGTATATTTTTTATGAACATAAAACGATTATTTTACTTTCTTTTTTTCAACATGCACTGTATAACAAAAAAAAATAATAAAGGAAGCACCAAGAAAGGGTTGCCAAATTAAAATGAAATTTTGTATGCAAAGATAATTGGAACGAACATACAAATAATTAAAATTTTGTGTCCGATGAATGAATAGCGGGAGCTACAGCGAATCGGAACTGCATAGTCAGAATCTTTGTAAACTGCTGTTTGTAGAAAATGCAACACCATGAAGGAATCATCAGAATCAAATGAAATTCGCAGCAAATGTCAATTATAGGATATTATGCAAATTAATAAAGTTTCAGAGCCATCGCGCGTGCGCGGCGCGCGCAGCGCCCTCTGAATTGATGCTGAAAGCGTATAAATAAAGTGCTGTAGCGGGACGTTGAAAAAAGTCTATGATTATTTGTTAGTGGCAAACGTTTAGTGAGACCTGAGTATGCCTCCACGACGGAAGAATAAGAAATTCAAGCAACTTACGGAGTTTGAACGAGGGAGGATAATCGGCCTTCGAGAAGGAGGATTTTCCTATCGCGCAATAGCAGCTCGTATGCAGCGGAACAGTTCCACAGTGATGCGAGTTTGGAAGCAGTGGACCGACGAGCACCGAACAACTCGAAAAACAGGCACTGGACGACAGAAGGTGACGTCAGAGCGCGATGATCGACACCTGCTCCGCATGGCGGTGAATGATCGCACAGCTTCCTCCAGGCAGCTGGCAGCACGTTGGTCTACTGCTACAGGTGTACAATTGTCGGCTTCGTCAATTCGTCGTCGTCTGCTGCGCCGTGGATTGCGTGCAAGGGTGCCTTTATACAGGATTCCCCTCACGGCGAATCATCGACGGCTGCGTCGGCAGTGGGCTCTTGAGCACAGAGACAGGCGAGCTGATTGGCACCAAGTTGTCTTTTCAGATGAATCACGCTTCAATTTGTGGACCCATGATGGCCGTGTTCGTGTTAGACGTTATGCCGGTCAACGCTGCCTTCCTGAGTGTATTATTGAAAGACATAGTGGTCGAACACCCGGAGTTATGGTCTGGGGTGCGATTTCGTATCATGGACGATCCAATTTGATACGAATTGAGGGTAATCTCAATAGCAACAGGTACGTCCGTGAAGTGCTACAGCCCGAAGTCGTTCCTTTCCTTCAAGGCATCCCTGGAGCTATCTTTCAGCAGGATAATGCACGCCCACATGTTGCGCGGACTGTTCGAGACTTCTGTTCAGCACAACGCATGCAACTTCTTCCTTGGCCTGCTTATTCACCGGATATGTCGCCTATTGAGCACGTGTGGGATATGGTTGGTCGGCGTCTCGCTCGTGATCCGCGTCCTGCAGTTTCCAAAGACGAACTTTGGTTGCGCATACAAGCGATATGGAATTCTCTTCCTCAAGCAGATATTCAACATCTGTTTGACTCCATGCCACGTCGTATAGCAGCACATATTGCAGCGCATGGTGGCTAAACCAAATACTGATTTCGGACGCTTAATTTGTTTCTTTTGTTTTGAAAATTTCATCATTTATTTGTATCAGTACAAGTCGTTTCTGCATTAAATTTCATTTGATTCTGATGATTCTTTCATGGTGTTGCATTTTCTACAAACAGCAGTATATAAGAAGTAATTCTCTATTCAATGGTCCAATTTTCTTTTGCATTGCAATTTGGATACCTTTCAACGACTGAAAAAATCCTAACTGCAGAATTTCAGCTCATTTCGCGCAACTGACAGAATTTGAAAGATTTCGTATTATTGATATGAAAAAGGCATTTTGGGCAAATCGTAGAATTGCTCGTCAAATGTAACGAAGCGACGCAGCGATTAGAAGATGCTGTCAAGAATGGAAGGACGATAACAGATGGCCTTGATGGTCAACCTAGGGCCACGGCAGATTGGTAGGTTAGATTGATTGCGGTGACAGCTCCTGATTTATGTTTATCAACCTTGAGACATGTGATCCGCGCAAAAGTGCCCACCATCTCCATTCACAGACAACCAATATTGTGAAATTAACGCTCGTATCGCCCGCTACGCCACCTGCCGTGCACGCCTGCGCACTGTCAGATTACAGTGGTGCTTGGCTCGATGAGGTTGAATTGAGGCTGCAGGAGGACATATAGCGTTTTGCGAATAATCCCGATTCCAACTTATCGGGTACTGAAGAGGTACCAATTTCTTCCATAGTGGTGTGAAAGTGCGGAGAGAGATTTCAAAGATTAGTTGTCGTCCTTCACACTTGACCGATAAACAAAATTAAGAGATACGTCAAAATAATCCAAATGCTTCTTCCCAGTGTGTTGTTTATATTAAAAAAAATTCACAAGGCAACTGTGAGTCTTTTCACACGAACAAACATGTCAAATAAATTTCCGTTTTTTTTAAAAAATATTTTTGCATAAATAACTACCGTACGATGTACCGATATATATGATGATTAAATTTTTATGGACCGAAATCGAAATGCGGCTATACTTGAACCGAACAAATTTATTGTCAAAAACAAACAAAATTGAAAGTGTCTTCAAAAGAAGTGAATAGTCCATAAGATAGAAATATTCGTTAGGGATATCTGGTACGCATGTCCCTTCTGTTAACTGCACAGTATATTCCCTATGAAAAACAAAAACATCTCTATGGTGTTTCGGGTGGGTTCCCTAATCTACCTGTTGAATGTTCATCACGAAATAAGGCACATCTTAAACATATCGTGTTTTTTGTCGATTTACCTTAAGTGTTATGAGTTTACTGACCTCACATTGCTACTGTGTTGGAAGTAAGATAAAGGAGTGCTTTTTGATGTGTCTTTCTCATCAATTGATTGAAGCATAATAAAGGTGGACATTCACAAATAGCAATCTTAACATATTTCAAAGTAAATGTTAATAAGCACTTTTTCAACCAATCAAGGCAATCAAAGTAGATAAGATAGACCTCATTTATTTACATTTTACAAACGCAAAGATATTTTGTAAAGAAAATTCAAAATTTGATAAACGTTGAATGATCATGTCATTCCGATTTGCGTAGGCAATTTCACTTCCTGTGTTATACACAAATATTTAGATTTATACTATTATAGTTTTTCTTACATTAACCCAAAATCTTAAATTCAAAACATGTGTTATGTGACCATTTCTACCTAGCAACTCATTTTTTTTTAATTCTTAGTTTCTGTAATACCTTCTTTCTTCGTATTCGAGCTTTGTATTTCGTGTTATTCCATATTATTCTCAAAAAAAGCTATGTATTGAATAAGTCATGACCTTGATATTTAATTTTGTGCAATACATTTTCTTCTTACTTGATCACTTAACCCTAAGCAAAGATCAGATAAAAGCCTAAACCTACTGAAATACTTCAGTCTCTCTCTTTTTTTTAAGAATACAGCTGAAAATTGGAAAATTAGACTTCACAAATGTTACCATAAAGATAATTTCTGATGAATATTTGTAACCGTTCTTTTAATTTTACTATACAGAATGTGATATATAAATTCATGTATGAATATATATATACTAAATGGTTGAGAAAAGTCAGTAAAACTAGTTAATAAATAATACTTATTTTCAAATTAAAATGTTGAACCACTAAATTCTTCTTTAATTTTCAATAAATGTTCTACTAGTTTCTCAACTTCTTGTAAGATAAAATATTTGGAAGCACTATCATGGAAATAGGGAATCTAATCCCTATGAATTTTGTAATCGATATTTTTAACATGTATGTATGTATGTAGTGATTTTAGAGTACGTGTTTCATGAATTTTTCTTCAAGTGTTTTAGTTTTTGCAAATAAATTCGAATGTGCTATTTTATTTTTAAATTTTCTTTCTATAACTTCTACTCATGAAAAGTGGACTTGCGGAAAGTGAGTTTCGTCGAGTCGCATTTGTGATACCACAAATTTCTGTCCTGTAATCACGGCTCATGCACGTTAAATCCGTCGGTTCCCGAAGTCTCTCGTTGGCTTGGTGTGTTGTTTAGGAAAATAAGATGCCAGTTCAGGCGTCATCCTCGACACTTGATCGAGGTTCAAAATTATAAGGTCCTTCACCAATAGTAATCGCGTTGATTCTGTTGCGACATTAACATAGAAAAACGGATTTTTTTTTTTTTTTTTGCTTTCAAATTTAAATGAATAATTTTAATTGTGGTCACGATTGTTGAGTGTTCATAGTTGATGGGGTTTTGAATATTGAAGTGCGAATATACTGCAGCTTCTATTGAACTTCAATAGAGATTCTGCATCGGTCACAGAAAATCAATGCTTTAAAATTTCGATGTTTCCATATTAAACATCGAAGTCTGATACGTGAGTTAATTTGTAATTTAAAAGAAATTTTTCACATGCATCTTACAATCCAACTGTGAATATTTTACTGGATGTTTGCTTTGATTCTGTATTCAGTCAACATTGTCACGCTTTCGTTACTATATACATGTAATGCTTTCTAGCCGAATTTGACGAAAACCTTTTTCAAACTCTATTCTTCATGAAATTTTCAACATTCATTATCAATTTTTCGCTTTCTCTTCTGCGCCATCTTTAACAGGTCATTTGTAAAGTCCCCGGCCTGACACATAGATGGCGCTACTAGAATTAAATCCGTATGTTGTTTAGTCAACCATAACCCTCAAAAGATGCGTGTATAAATTTGACAGCCATCGGATCAATAGTTTGTGAACTATAGCATTTTTAGAGAAGCAACTTGTGTTATTGTGAAAAATATGGAAAAAAAAGGAATTTCGCGAGTTGATAAAATATTGCTTTTTGAAGGGAAAATATACAGTTGAAGCAAACACTTGGCTTGATGCCGAATTTCTGGACATTGCCCAGGAAAATCAACCATCAAGAATTGGTATGCTAAGTTTAGACGTCGTGAAATGAGCACCGAAAACGGTGAACGCAGTGGACGCACAAAAGAGGTTGTTACCGACGAAAACAATAAAAAAATCCAAAAAATGTTTTGGAACGACCGTAAATTGAAATTGAATAAAATAGCAGACACTCTAAAGATATCAACTGAAAGTGTACATCATATCATTCAAGATAATTTGGGTATGAGAAAGATCTGTGCAAAGTGGGTGCAGCGAAAGCTCACTTTTGACCAAAAACAACGACGAGTTGATAATTCGGAGCAGTGTTTGAAGATGATCAAGCGTAATAAACCCGAGTTTTTGCGTCGATATGTGACAATGGATGAAACATGGCTCCATCATTTCACTCCGAAGTCCAATCGACAGTCATCCGAGTGGACTGCACACGATGAACCCTCTCCAAAGCGTGGGAAAACGCAACAATCGGCTGGCAAGGTTACGGCATCTGTATTTTGGGATGCGCTTCGAATAATTTTCATTGAGTACCTTGAAAAAGGAAGGACCATGAACAGCGACTATTACATAGCGTTATTGGACCGTTTGAAGGACGAAATCGCCGAAAAACGGCCGCATTTGAAGAAAAAGAAAGTGCTGCTTCACCAAGACAATGCACCGTGTCACAAATCAGTAAAAACGATGGAAAAAATTCATGAATTGGATTTCGAATTGCTTCCTCATCCACCTTTTTTCTCCAGATCTGGCCCCGAGCGACTATTTCCTGTTCTCAGATCTCAAAAGAATGCTTGCTGGGAAGAAATTTTCCTCGAATGAAAAGGTGATCGCCGAAACTGAGGCCTATTTTGAAGCAAAAGACAAATCGCACTATAAAAACGGTATCGAAAAGTTGGAAGGTCGCTATAATCAGTGTATCACCCTTGAAGGGAATTATGTTGAATAAAGAAACTAATTTTGCCAAAAAAATGTGTTTTACTATGGTAGGCCGGGGACTTTTCAATTGACTTGGTGTCTAAAATGAAGTGATATTAATTTGATCGAATAGGGTAATTGAAAGCATCTTCCACATAATGTCGTTTAAAAAAACCTGATACGTTGAATTAATTTTGTCGAATTATAGCTACAAAAGTTCGAAAAAAGTTTTAAAAATTAAATGATTTCTTAATCCATTTTATTTCAATTTATATATTTTGTTTAAACATGAGAATAATTATATTTTCTAAGGTTAATTACGAATTAAAAAGCCCCAAGATCATAAGTACTTCTCTCAGATAGCTTCAATGTTTCATTTCTTAAGCTTCTTAAATTTTTTTAGTCATTCGAGCTTCAAATGAAGATTTGGAGCTCGTTTCTTAGCAGTTGATACGTTCACTTTGTCAACACTTACACATTTATTAATATATTTCCTGCGGAGTTTCAAGCCTAAAGCAAGCATCAAATCAGCTTGACTCTTACGTCCATCATTGTATTCGCATACAGATGTAAATGGGGCTATTTCAGAAACCGTTAAATCTAACACAATTACTTTTGGGCTCAATTTCAAAATCAATGACTCATTTGCGTTTTGGGGTTTACCACCTAAACATCTTCGCAAGAACTTCAAATGCGATAAATCCTTAAAAACAGGTTTTAATTGATTCAAAATTGCTTCTGGTTCTTATGTTCAAATTCCTGAGCTTTGTTGTTAAACTCAGAAATTTTATACTTACACCAACTTCACTGCCTTTATGGCAGAACCAAAGCTTCGGATCATCATCTGTAATTGCTACATGAGCCCATACTACCAAGTTAGATTGCCTCATTTCGCTGACAGTTTCATCATTGTCACAGAGAGCATTATTTTAATAGATTGTCAAATTATTTATGACAACATCCCTTAGGCGACCCTTTCCACCAATTGTTTTCCCATCATACAGTTTTTTTTTCGCCAACGAAGCTTTCAATTTCCTCAAGTGGCTTCCCATGCAATTTTGGAAGTGTCCAACGCACTCAATTTTATCAATTGTGACCCTGTCACCGTATGGCTTTTTTCAACAGTAGATAAAAATGTTTTTCTATCACAATTACCTATGTATTGTTAATATTTCAAGCCATGTATGTATTCAGATCTGAGGGGAAAAAATTGCATTCCACTCATTTCAATTTGTCCAGCGGATCCGTTATAGTTGGTTTACAAAAATTTTGATGTTTAGCTAAATAAATAAGCACTATTCATGGACCCCGAACTTTGGCTTCTTGTAAGAGTTGCACTTTTAAAATGCAAAGACATGACTTCATTATCGAGGATGTTCCCACAATAAGTCAAAAGGATGTCTGCACTAAATCTAAAAGTAATTTTTTTTCGGTTCAAAATAGCTTATTGAGTTTGTTCGCACAACAAAGCTATCCATCACAGTGTAAAAAGTTTTGTTCTGGGTTCAAGTTTCACTCTCGAGTTAAATAAAGGTAAAATGATAGTTTGGGGATTAAATGTGTAGGAATGATATGCAAAATAAGTAAAAACCGTAACTTTTCTTATGGAATAAAATAATTTTCCTTTGTCGGTAAATTTTTTGTTTCATCTGTCTATTTCCTTTTGAATTCCTGTATTTAAAATATTGAACTAAAAAGTCCAACATTTTCAAATGACATACTTTATATCTCAATTGTTTTAATTTTCCATCATAGATAAACCTCTTTTTTTCACAAGTATAAACGGATAATGCCAAAGGAGATGATGGGAAATTGTTAAAGTATATTAACTTTTTTCCAAATTTAAGTCAGAAGCTGCTTCCTCATCCAATTGAAAGACTCTCAAAGTTCATCGGAAATAAAAATTTGGTTTTTAACTGTTACTAAAGATGTAAGCACTGAGAAAAATAAGCATCCATAAACGTCATAAAATGTTTTTTTTTTCCTTCTCAAACTTATAAATGCATTTATGTGGAGTTTTCAAAATATCTCTTAATTATTTAATTATTATCTCTTAATTATTTAATTGCGTGGAAAACAAAAAAAAAATATTAGTTCAATTTGGTTTTATTAACAACGCACTATTAAAAACACGAGGGCCATAATGGTGACGTACCTCGTAAATTTGAGCTTCGTTAAAGTGAGGAGATGACACCTAAGCTGGCAACACCTCTCCTAACTTTCACAACTCAACAAGTGGAAGATATTGAGTCATGATAGATTAAACGTGCAATCAGCAATGATTATACAGTGTATCATTAGTTTAACTCGGCTGCAAAAAATATTGTATTATGAAGATTTAAAAATAAAACTTAATTTAATTATGAGTACTTACACGTATAAGAAAACCACGATCTATATCATTTAACTTTTTCCTTTTAATAAAGTTAGAGAGAAAAAAATTTTCTATTTTCCTGATGATGCAGTTTTGTACTTATTACAAGTCTTTCTGTTGTCGAAAATTTAGCTAATACATTTATTGATAACTTTATGAAAATTTTGGTGTTTAATCATTCTGATTTGTAACTATTATTTACAATCTATTTTTACTGATTTTTCTCGATCGCTTAATATACATATTTGGACATAATTTTGTACATCACATTCAAGATCGTAAAATTTAAGGAACGGTGAGAGATAGTGATCAGAAAAAGTGTTTAAACTTAACAATCGTTTAAAATAACTTTTAATTTCAATTTGTGTTGCTGAATGGAAGAGATGATTGAAAAGAAAATAGATTTAGGCTGTTATCCGATTTTTTTAGGATTATTAACTCAAAAAACAAGAAAATACATTACACATTATTAAGTCTCCGGGTCTTGTATTATTCAATCGACTGATTAAACTGACGATGCCATACGAGAAGGTGTGAATGTGTTAAAGTATAAATTTTATTTGCATATCTTTATCAAAAGCTGTTTCCTAAGAAAATTGAATAGTTTGAAGATTTCATCGGGATTAAAACGATTTTCTTCACTTTCTTATGGAAGATATAAATCCTGAGTGAAATGAGCATGAACAATATGTCAAAACATATTTTTCTGTTTCCACAAGTTTATTCATATGATAAATGAGGAAACTTCTAGCTTTCTCTTGTATATTAATGTTTTTCAATTTTGTTTCGAGAAATCTTCATAGATCAGAATTATCTCTTTTATGAATCATTTTTCAAGATCTTGTTTTTAGAGACACATACGAAATTTTAAATTATTATATAATGTGTGATATATTTTGTTTGATAAGCAATTTAATATTGTTTTTATAGAATAATTCAAGACCTTTAGAGATCATAATTTAGTATTTAATGTGCTCTCTCCCCCCTTGTCGTAGTGCAGGGGATTTCTACATTTGAATAAATAAAAGAAAAATAAGTTTAGAAGAAAAAAATATTTATAAATGAATTGCTCTGAAAACTCATTTCCGTTTCAGGGTAATAATTGCAAGCATATGAGAAAATAAAAGTAAAATCAAAAAGCTTAAATCACACAATCTAATCAATAGAGGGACTTTGAAAATGATATCTGAATTTGTTCATGACACGTTTCAGGAGTTTTATCAAATTGGTGACGTTGCACTCAAATATTTATTGAAATTAGTCAAATGTAACTAATGGACTCTTCTTCATCCACTCAAATTCTTTGATTGTTTAAGAGATTATTTATGAAGATTACATTTAGAAGCAACACTGGAATATAGTGGACTGCCGTCGAAATTGGAAGATTCAGTCAAATGAATCTTTTCCAATTTGAAGATTAGGGACACGACATGGATGTCGTTTTTTTATTAATTAATTTATTTTAACAGATGCTTATTTAAAGACGATGTCTTTATCTCCCTGTTTCGTTAACATCGATATTTTGAACTCGATGTTTGTTTTACAAAGTCGATTTTATATTTTTTGTTGAAAGAAACCACATTAAAACATTTTCTCAATTATTATAATGAATGTTCTAGTAAACTGAAAACCAAAGAGACCTGCGGTGACTGAGTTTGGAAAAATACGACAAAGTTCAAAGCAATTCAAAACAGTAAAGTGTGTAAGTAAACACATTCTCCCTCTCGAAAGGGAAACAGCCTCAGGAGAAAAGTGCTTCCCTCTTCCGTAGCAATACTTAAGTAACCAATCAAAGAACAGGTTAAGTAGAGTTTGTCTTTGTTTGACACCACCTTCTCAATGCTCAACTAAAATCAAACTACAAAAATGACATAGAAATGGGATAGCTAGTACATAGTCATTAATCTTAATTTAAAAAGAAAAAAATATTGGTGGATATATATATCCGTTAACAAAACATTTTTTTCCCTACCTTTAAGAGGAGGTTTAGATGTTTTCTTTACAACTAACTTTTCCTTACTTTTATTATTTTTCTAGATTGGAACAGTAGAAGTATACAAAACAAATCCATTTGGTTTCGCATCCCTCCCTTTTCTCAGACAGATATTTGGATTTTTCAAGAACCTTTTCTAAAGACAAAGGATTACATCTTCCAGGACAGATTATTTTCTGACAACTTGACAGACCAGGAGGAGGACTTCTTATAGCAGATTCAATGAATCTCTCGGCTTGTCATATCGTAATTTCATTACGACAATCACCTGAAATCAAAATGTTAGCTGCCCATACCATTATAAATAACTTATCTTTCTATATCATTAATTTATTTGGATCTCGAGCACTTAAAATATTCTTAATAAAATCCTATTTAGAATCTTTAACTGATCCAATCTTCATTTTTGGTGATTTTAACCTTCATCATCCATTGTGGGGTTCTAATCACACTTCATATTACAGTAACGATTTTGTAGAATGGCTAACCAACTCAAACTTTATTCTTCTTAATACAAATGCTCCAACTCACAGATGTAAACACACAATGTAGGTGCTGCTGTCTTCACTGATGTTACCCTTTGCTCATCCAAACTTTTTGAATGCACCCAGACTTATGTCTTAGACGGGTCCTTCAATAGTGATCATTGCCCCACCTTCACAGAATTTAATTTTCATAGCCCTCATCAGCGGAATGTAAAGAGAATGAATTGGCAATTAGTGACGAAAGAAGTAAATCTATTTTATAGAATATAAATGAAAACAATATCAACCTCTCGGATACTGTTACTGATGCAATTTCAATTAATATTCGAGTAATTAAAATTTCTAGTAAATATTTCCGACCATGGTGGAACTGGGCATTCAATAATTCTTACAAACTCAAGAAGTATTTCAGAAGAAACGCCATACATAATATATCTCCTTATCTATGGGTTCAATACACAAAATAATACACCAGATTCAGATTTCATATTAAAAAGCCAAGAAAAATGTACTGGGATAAAATATATAACAATGTCAGCAATCCAAGAATCTTTTTAAATATATATAAAAAATTATCAACTCAAATGAATCCTGAATCACCTACGAAAATTCTTCAAGTTTATAATAGATTTATCATCTTCTTCAAATCCAAAACAACCTTTATGTAGATTTTTTTCAATCCAGTAATATTCTCTACGAACCAATTCATTTAGAATTTCTCACTAAAGATAATCTTCTAAATAACCCGTTCCACATCTCTGAACTATAT
>BMAW01097052.1:0-19849 GCA_019974015.1 Nephila pilipes | reverse complement strand
TCTCAGGGACAAAATTGGTTTATTGACAGAATGAACGATTGTAAACCAGGTAATCTGGAATATGGTCCTTTAGAAAATGCTCTTAATGTGCATTGTACGAATGATCGTGATGAACTGGTAAGTAAATTAATCTCTTCCTTTTTTAATTTCTTCAAAAAACAAGAACCTTTAAATAAAAACACTAAAATTTCCATAATTACAGTGTTATAGATAATTTCACTTCTATATTTGGAAACAGTTGCTAATTTTTTTTTATTTGCCTCATTCTATTGATCCTTATAACGACATTTTTTTTCCTTCGAAAAACGTTATTTTTACATTTACTATATATCAAGAGTGCTATACTTATGAACAAATACCTATCAATTACTCGATGCCTCTATTTTTACGATTTTGAAGCAATTATGGAAAGTCAGATGTATAAAATTAAATCATGATTGTCAAAAGTACTGTAAATTGTGTGAATTGCATTCAAACAGATGCTCTTCTTTACACACACTCACAAATATATCTATAATAATCTTCTATATATATATAAGCGAAATACCACTGACTGACTCATCACGATATCTCTAAAACTATACAACCGATTGACTTGAAATTTGGTATAGTTACTCATTTTGCGATGTAGACGCTCACTAAGAACGGATTTTACGGAATTCTTATCCAAAATGTGATTTTCATCCGTTAATCCTTTCTTATCCATAAAGTATGTCATTTTTGGCGACTCTATCGCCAAAAATGACATGACTGACGCCAAACGGAATATATTTTTTTTATATGTATTCTGTGCATTGCTACCAATTAAGTTTACTTGGCGGGATTTGCGCGTGCGAAATGGAAATAATTTAATATTGAGCGCTGATGGTGGATTTATCACCAAATATCTTCCACCGCTAAGTCGAAGCATTTCAATGACCTTGCATTGTGAATTTTAAATAGCTATACTATGGTAACCCCAGCTGATTTCTGTCCGTTTTGCTGAGCAAAAGATAATTTGTTATTGCTGTGGAACCTAGACGTAAGTTTCAAATTTATGAGAAAAGTATTTTATTATCAATAATGATTGATAATTGACATTTGTAAATCTAAACGCTATCTTACTAAGTTATTGAAGTTGGCTTTTAACAAATGAATAATAAAGGTATGTTATTCATGTCATTGATAAAAAAAATAAGTAGCTGTCAAAATATTTATTTTGATGTATGCATTAACTGTAACCTAATGTAAATATTACGCAAAAGTTTGTTTCTGTATTTTGACTATTTTTAGTTTTTTGTTTCTAGGAAATAAATGTTTTTGGTTTTTTTAAAATGGCTGGATATTTTATCGTTTTCAGAATACAGAATTATTTTTAATGCTATGATTTTTTAAGAGCTATTCTCTCTTATTCAATTGCAGTTCCAGATATGCTGCTAGCGCAATAGAGTTACCCTTTTGCAAAAAGAATAACGTAATACGGGTGACTTTTTGCTAAAAAATTTTACTATACTTTATTTTTTTGTTAGTATTTTTTGTTGAATTTTTAAATAATTTGATATTTAAAAATTAATTTTGGTTATATTTTTTAACTATAGAAGTATTTCATTGTAGGTTAATACAAATTGATTTTTCATATTTACTTTTCAGTTATAATTTTTAATAATGGATGTTGAATATATTTGGATAGATGGAATACCTACTCCTTTCAAAGTTTTTAAAATTCTTGGCAACGGAGCATGTTTATTTTCATCTCTATCTTTGCTGGTGTTTGGTGACATATCGATGGCGTATAAAATGAGAAATATTGTTTCTCACGTGTTTAACAACTGGGATCGGTTTAAATGCTGCATTAAAATGCTATCTGGTGCCTCTTATAATACTAACGATTTATATTTTACCGAAATGTGTAAACCAAACACGTATAGATCTATTTGCAAAAATTATGGCGGTGGCAGAGCTATTTTCCTATCAGTTCGAAGTGTATCAAAATGGCTGCCTTATAGCTTCTGTTCCGGGGAAACAATTTAGGGGGAAAAAGATTACGTTTTACGGGAAACTGTAATAGTGGTCATTTTGATGTTTATATTTAAATAGTTGGATTAACAAATAGAAGTAAAGTTAATCCTGGTTATGATAATGTGAAACAAAATGAAGAAAATAAGTCATCTTTAGTGTTTCAACCTCAAGAAAATGTGTCTGTGTTAGTAAGACTCAATCAATATCTAACATTGATTTTTCAAGTTCAAGTGAATCAATTATAATAGATGTAATATCTCTTCAACTAAATAAAGGTAAAAAAGAAGAAAAAGATTCACAAGTTCAATTAGATATAAACAAGTAAGACAAGCTGCTACAAAATATACTCAAAGTCCTCCTGAAGAACATAGAGAAGCTGCTTCAAAATATACTAAAAGCCATCCTGAAGTACTTAGAGCAGCTGTAAGAAAGTACTTTTCTAATAACCCAAATGTGTATCAGGCAGCTGTAATTAAATACAATGAAAAAAGATCAAAAGTTAAATTAGCGCCATGGACTTCCAAAAATGTGTCTGGTTTTAAATATGAAATATATATTGACTATTCAAATGATAAAATTGTCAGTATCAGAAAACGTTTGCCCTGTTCGAGGTTCCGTGCTTTAAAATGGATAGAAGAACCTCCAGGAATGTGCTGCAGTGGTGGTCAAGTCCAGCTTCCTGCTATTAGATCCTACCCTGAACCTTTGCATGATCTTCTTAGCCATAAGGATCAGCTTTCAGAACACTTTCTTTCTACAATTCGTAAGTATAATGGATTTTTTCAGATGACGTCATTCGGAGCAAAATAATTGAAGGAGGGAAATTTTATGCCAACATTTAAAGTCCACGGGCAGGTATACCACAGGATAGGTAGCCTATTGGCTGAGCCTCCTCAACAGCCTTCTTTTCTTCAGCTTTACTTTCTATGTGATGATGGACGTGAAAAACACATTCATTGTGGTATTTTCCTAGGTGTTAAGCCAGAATTAGCCAATTACAAAAGGGGCTACATGAACATAACAGGTATATTCACGATTTCAAAGCTGCAGTTGATTCAGTTCCTAAAGACCAAAAGGAGTTCAAGGTTATAATTAATTATGATAAAAAACCATCTGGAGAACACAAAGGTCGTTTCAATGCTCTAATTTTCTTGATATTTTATGTATAGGTTCCAAAATATAATATTATCGTCTGCTCAGCGAAGCGGGCGGGTATCAGCTAGTATATATATATATATATATATATACACCATCGCTAGCATATATACATATATATATATATACATAAATATCCTTATATATATATATATATATATATATACATATACATATGCTATACATATTATTAAATATGTCCTATATATATATAGCATATATATATATATATATATATATATATTATTTTAAATATCCATATATATATATATATATATACATAAATATCCTTATATATATATATATATATATATATATATATATATATATATATACATAAATATCCTATATATATATATATATATATATATATATATACATAAATATCCTATATATATATATATATATATATATATATATATATATATATATATACATAAATATCCCATATATATATATATATATATATATACATAAATATCCTATATATGTGTATGCGTATTTAATTCTGTATAAAATGTGAAGAGATTTAAACTCTGATTTCCATTTTAGAAAAAGTGTTATGATCTCATGATGAAGTCGGTGAAGCAACGTGTGGTGAGTACATTGTCTTTAGTTTTTAATCATTTTTCATTCACTTTCTAAGTGAAATATGATGCATATTAAATAAAATGTTAGTCAAGAGTCTTGAGTTAAATTTTGAAACCATTAATTACAAGTAAAATCTTATATTACATTTCTTTTCTTTGCAGCAATTGGCAGTTACCGGGCAGCTAGGGGCATCTGAAAGTGCATCGTTCGAAATGGCTAGAGTATTATTAATTATGATCCATATCTTATCATTAATTTAGCATCTCATTTTGCTCTGTCTCTCTATTACTTTATATATATATATATATATATATATATATATATATATATATATATATGTCGTACCTCCAAATAAAAGACATACACTTGATAAGACGTTTTGTCCTTTAAATCGAGGTACTATTGTATATGTACGAGGATTGTCTGGAAGGTTTCCAACCTAACAAAGATTAAAGGCCCTTTTTTCCTTTAAATTTTATTTCTATTTTTCTTCATCTTGTAAGTCTACACATTTCTCCCAGTAATGCTTTCATCTCTTTAACCCTTCCAAATAGTGCTCGGAGTCTTTATGTTCAAAATAATTGTTTAAGAAGTTGACGGCCTCCTCATTTGAAAAAAAAATCTCTATCCTCCGAGCGCAATTTTTAGATTAGGGATCAAAGAAAGTTACTTGGGGTTAGATATTTTGAAAATGAGGGTGGTCAAGGAGTTCAAACCGTAATTCGAAGATTTTTGCCATGGTAACCTCTGAGGTGTGGGACGGCGCATTGTCTTGCTCAAACAGAATTTTTTTTTCTGCAAATGTAGCCCTTTTTCCACAATTTAAGCATTCTTCTTATCAAGTAATATTGCATAATATGCTCCTGTAATGTTTTTTCCTGTTTGAAGATAATCGATTAAGATAACTTCATGACTATCCCAAAAACAGTCGCTATCACTTTCCCAGGCAAAAAAACAGTTTTTGCTATTGTTTGGAGACGATTCTCCCATTGCAGTCCATTGTTTTGATTGTATTTTTTTTTTGTTTCAGGCGTATAATGGTACATCCAAGTTTCATCTACAGTAATAAATCAGGGCCAAAACTCTGGTTTATTGCGCCTTAACTGTGCCAACAAAGCGTTGGATATGTTCATTCGAACACGTTTTTGATCTAACGTGAGCACCCAGCGTGCGGACTACTTTCTCATCCAAAAATCTTGATTCAATATATGACAAACATGCTCCTTGGACATATTCATGGCCTCTTCTATCTCTCTCACTTAAATTTTACGTTCGTCTTGCACCATTTGGAGAACTTTATCGATATCATCAGTGGTTGCAGTTTTTGGACGTCCCGAACTTTCATCGTCTCCCAAGCTGGTACGGTTACGATTAAGTTCAGCTGCCCAAAGTTTCACAGTTTTAAATGATGGTTCAGTAACCCGTACACAGCGTTCAACTCATTTTTGGATTTTAATAGATTTATTAGCATCCAAAAACAAATGTTTAGTGACAGCTCGATACTCGATTTTTTCCATTTTCACAAAAATACTCACATCGATTCTTTCAAATTATTGATAAACAACAACTGCGTGTCTAAAATGATTTACATTTTAGTGAATACCTGTCAAAAGATACTCAATCACATTCTGTAGTTTTTATTGACGCGTGCTGCCATCTTCACGTTAAGATCAGAAACTTTTCAGACCATATATATATATATATATATATATCCCCATATCATAAAATGTATTTATGTCAATCATTTGTTTCAATGTAAAACGTTTTCCGTTCTAGAGTCAAGAAGATTATTTCCTGGTCATCTTGCTAATGCTGAGAAAATAAAACCGTTACTAGGTTTATTTAATATTCTTTTAATGTTTTCTCAAGAATTCCCCTTGAAATTTTTATTACATCCAAAAGTCTTCAAAGGGTGCAACGCGGAAATATAAGCGAAAAATTGCATGGGTGGCGTCTTCGGATCTAAAGTAGGATGCAAAACTACAAGACTCGAATCCAATGTCCATTATATATGTCTTATGCTATTTATTTTCCAAAAATAATCAATTCTGTATTCATTTAAAAGACTTCCTATCCATCATAATTGTATAATAGTTATTCTCGACGGCTGCTTTAAATCCTTTAATCTCAAGATTACAATTTTCCTCCTTTTATTGATTGTGTTCTATATTTTATCTGCAGTGAATCATTGAAGTATTTTTAGCGTGATGTAAAACAATGAAATGCTTTCAATAAAATGTCTTGAAGCTGAACATGCTTCAAGAGCAAAAGTGAAAAAAACAAACTGCAGCTTATGGAATAATTGAAATAAGTTCTGGAAATATTTTGACACATTTTTATGTTTTGATTATTCAGCATCACATAATAAAAATATTACCTTTTCACATTCATAACATTATAATTTTGCACAATTTCAGATTTCACACTGTGGCAATAAAGAATGTTTTCAAAACAGATTTAAGTTTGCAAATACAGAATACTTTAAATTAATTTAATAACGTGTACCGAACATAATGCCGTTTTATAAGAGAATAAATATTACGAGCGAAAAAGAGAAAAATGTGTAACAAAATTTATTTATTTAATGTTGTTCTTTATTTTCAGAAATGCTTGGAACCTGCTGTGAATTTTTGCGCAGCATTCCCGAATAATTGCATGAGGTAAGATTTTTTTTTTTTTTTTTTTACAGTTTATTGTTTATATAGAATTCTTAAATTTTATCTTTACGTAGATCAGATTTAGCATTTTAGAACAATTTGAAGGGTTTGAGTTCAATAATTTTATGAATCACAGACTTTCAAAGAGCAGGTATTAGATTAAAATTAAGTACATACAAACACAGCATGACCGAAAAAAAGTTGCTTCATGGTGTGAATATGCAAATACATAAGTGTCCCCTGTAGCACAGCGACTTACGTGTTGTTACTGCTAATTCATTCTTTAAATAGTGCTGAAACACTGTATAATATATCATATTGGTAACAAGTATGAGTAAATTTGTTTCCCATGTTATACAGAAAAGATGGTCCTTCATTTAAAAAGAGTCATAAATGACGTGAAATAATATCAATCAACTAAAAGAACTAAAAAGAGGCTGAAATTACTTGAATTGGGTTGTGAATTGTCAGCACATTATTAAAATCTGGAAGGATAATGATGAATCATCAACGCGGACGGAAAAAAAATCTTAAGATCTCAGAACCGAAGATGTCTTGAATGACTGGTGAAGAAAAATCGCAAACAGTAAGCCATTATATTCACGGCAATGTTTCGCAGCGAACATAGGGACTTTTCCACACACACAATGCGTCAAGAACTTACAGGAATGAAAAATTAATAGCTGTAGCTCCACAAGAAAACCACTTCTTTCAATTTGGCTCCAATATGCTAACGAGCATAAATATTTAACTGTGGATCGTGGAGAAATGTCATATAGGCGAATCAGGGTAAATAGAGAACTATATGAAACGAAGGGCCCTTCATACATTTTGATCGCTGTGTGAGCATGTCGAAGTAGTCTTATGATCTGGAGGTTACTTCAATGGATCTGGTCTGGGATCAATAACATTATGCGTCAATAAAATAATGGCGTTGGATTACTTAGACATATTTAATGACCAAGTCATCTTATCAATTGTTTTTTTCTGCCTATTGATTTTTTTTCTTTGCTATACGTTTTTGTAATTATTCGTTAAGGTAGAACTGAAGAGCAACACGATATCTATTCGCAATGGAGTTCGTAATTTTGAACCAGCAGTCAAGTGACGAGGAAAACACCTGAGCAGAGCCCTTCTACTTTAAACTTACACCCCATGTTAACGAGGGGATTTTGGATCCCGACGAATTTCATGCATTCCTGCTACACGGCGTGTCTTTGATGATATCAGAACTTGAGCCTATGACTAGACGGAAACAAAGCCTGCAACGAGTTTGAGACCATGACCATAAGGTTAAAAGATATAAAAGTCAACAATAAGTTTCGGTTTAATTCAGGTGTATTTACGACTAATGAAAAGATGCAATTAAAATAAAAATAAAAAGTTGTATTCTTCCTCTTAATTATTTTAGTTTGAAAGTAATTTATTTCTTTTTACCTAAGTTCTGAATTTAACTTATTTCCGTTATACTAAATTTGATGGACACAAATTTTGGGAGAAAACAGCATTTTTCTTTTCAAAAACCATTAAGACTTAAAAGATATAAAGTCTGATTTTCGTACATGACTGTTTTCTGAATTTCTGTAATAAATATATTAGCAGGTTCTGCTTCTCTTATTTACAATCTATAAAAGTAGTTATTTTAATTGTTTCTCCGATATTTTAGCTTTTATATTATTTATTACACGCGTCTTAAGATGATTATTTAGCGTCCAAAAGTCACAGCTAATGAGAGTTTGCTGTACTGTAAAAATAATGTATTATCAAAGTTTAAGCATTACAATTTTTTTAAAAAGCAATATTTTCAAAGTTTTCTCTCTAGTGCATCAATTTTTAAGAAAATCGTTAACTTTTGTAAATACTAGGCGAGTTTTTGAGTGAGTACCGTTTTAAATATGACTGCTGCAGCCCTACTGTCGCCATTCTACGTTGAGGCACTGAGTATATATATTTGTTGACTAGTCACAAATCCCAAGCAGAGAAGCATCCTTCTGTATTATTTTTGCTCATATAAAATGCCTCATGCAATCTGAAATGCTGCCATTAGTGAAATACGTGGTATGATTCGTTTACTGCAAGCAAAAGGCATGAAAGCTGCCTAAATTCATCAGCAAACTAATGAAGTGTGTGGATGTTTGACTCATGTGGCACCGGAAACAGAACAGTGATACATGGAATGGAAGCATTCATCATCACCCAAAATATGAAGCTCAAGCAAACGGGCAAAAAGGGCGCATTCGGAGGCATACTGCGACGCTTTGACTAAATTGCGTCTTGCATACCGAAGCGAAAGACAAGGCTCAGTAAAGGGATTGTTTTGAGGCATAACAATGACCATCCACATGTGTCTCGTCGATTCCTAGGTCTCATTACATTGTATGACTGGGAATGACGAAATCACTCTCAATATAGCCCTGATCTGGCGCTCAGTGACTACCATTTGTTACTTCACTTGAAGAAAGCATTTAATGTCATGATTAGATTAGTAGGAGCCATGATGAGGGAGGAGGATGACTATTTCAAAACAGCGTGCTGCAGTGGTTAGATCATCAGACGGCTGATTGCTGTGAGAATGGAATCCAGAAGATGGCTGTAAGATATAAGTTCCTTAATAGTGGATATAATTATGTTGAATAGTAGATTAAAGGTAGAGGCTTTCTTATAAAAATGAAATAATAAGAAAGTACAGCATTTTTTTTATACCGAAACGATACTCCTTTTAAAAAAAACATACTACTTTATAGGATAAAAATGTCAAAAAAATAGGTTTTGCTCAAGTCATTCACTGCGAAATGAACTCTAAATAAGTTTCACGACTTTTAGATTCATGACTTTGCAAATTAACGCATATAAAAATTATATGCATAGAAACTAATATTTTTTAAATTTTAATTTTATTTTCAACAAGAGAATAGTCTTTGTATCTGCATAATTAAAATGAACAGCATGATTTAATTTAATTTTTTTTTCTCTTAAAGCATCGGGAAATGAGGAACACCCGATGGCATCAACATTAAGTTTAAGTAAGTAAGGCGTTAAAAATATTTAACAACAAGTTAAGAAACTATGAAATTGAATTCACTCACACATGTGGCTTTTAATGTGCTATATTTCACATATGATATCTGAAAAATACACTCACAGAAAAAATAAACTCTGAAACAAATTATACTAAAAATAATAAAAAAATTTAAATTCGATAGCAATATTTGTTTAGAGAAAAAATTAATAATTTTTATGGATTCAAATGTACGCAAAATATTTATTTTTTAAGTTCTTGAGCAAAGCACACCTTTATATAGATAAGATATCTATAAAATTATAAACATTTATGAGTCATTTAATTTTTCAAATGATAATATGACTATTCTGGGAATCAAAATATGTCGAACATTATACGTGAAAAAAGATGAATGATGAATATAAAATAAAAGATAACCAACTTATGAATTACATAAATCGAGAAAAAAAGGATGTATCAATTATGCTTCTAGGAACGAACAACATCTTTCCCTTCTGATGTGTTATAAGTGATATTTTTAAATTTAGTATTATTTTGCAAAAAAATGAAATAAAAGTTTTATTAAAAAAATAATGATTTTTGTCGATTTTTAAGAAGTTATTTAAATTAATTAAAAAATAGAGTTATCTATACATATATGATACATAAAAAGTAAAAATGAACCATATATTTAATCTAAAATAATAATAAAACTACTCATGTATTACAATAAAAATAAAATAAATAAATTACGATTAATAAATTTTTTTATATAAATACATATGTATTTTAAAAAAATTATAAATCCAGTTATGAACTTAAATATACGTATACATACATGTACACACACTCACACAGATATATATATAAAATTTTAAAACGTCATTGTTGATAAAACTCTTTTATTAATTAATTTATAAAACTCTTTATTTAAGAAAAGACTATAATATTATTTATCATTTGAAATTGGTAAAATATTTGGATATATTTTCAAAAATATGTTTGCTATATTTTTCAGAAAATCTTCCAAGAAAATGGGAAGTATAACAGAAGAAAAAGATTTGATTATTGCGTTACTTTTTCCTCTGTATTTTGTTTTTAATAAATGTAACATTTTACTTTTCCTGTGGTATAGTTTACTTGTATTTCAGTACTACAATTTGCTTTTTTTATTTTTGTAATCACATTAAAATAATTAGTTATAGAGTAAGCACATAACCTGCTATAATTTCTTTGAAATCGACGAATTTTTTTACTTATAGATTTTCACAAAATTACTATACTCGGATATTAATGCAATACACGAAATGAAATTTACATTTTTTGCAGTATAACTTCCGTTTTCTTAATAAATTATTATGAAGAATTTTCTAAATTCTTAAGTATTTCTATTTTTCTTAAGTAATACACACTTTTTACGCGTATTAAGAAATCATTCTTAATACATTTTATACAGTATAAGATCTGAGATCCAAAATGCGAGAAAAAGTTAATTCTATAATAAACGTTTAATCTGCATTTATTTAGGCTGTAACTGTAATTATGTAGTTTTATTACCACACATCTATCTTAAAAAGATTTATTGCCCTATAACGTCTGAATTTATTCATATAGCTATTACATTTCCCCATTTCACGATACTTCAGACCCGCTAAAGTCAAAATAAAATACGCAACAGCACTTTTCACTGAACCAAATATTTCTTCCACTCTTAAATTGAATAAAAAAAAATTCTGGAGCACTAAAATTAAGAAGTAAAATATACTCATTTTGAGGAAAAGAGAGAAGGGTTTAAAAAAGAAAGGTAAGGTACAGTAGATTAAATTTCAGATGTTAAATATTATCTAAATCTACATTTTTATACTCTAAATTAAATTCTTGTAAAGCTACAAAGGAAATCGATGACTATTCTTCTTTCTGAAGTGACACATTTTACACCAATCTCTTTTCTTGGCAGCGCTCATAATTGTTACTGTACACTGAAGTTTCAAAAGTCATGTGATAGCAATATGAAAACATCCAGATGGCAGCAGGAAACCGTACAAAATGCATAAATGAGCAGTGCTATATCAGGGTTTTCGTTTCAACTTAAATGATTCATATGAAATTTTTTTATATGATTACAATTGCACTGTAATGACAAGTGGTCGGACGGTTGGGAAGAAAAGGTCGACATTTCTAAAACAACTAGTTTATTAATCATTCAAGCTACGAATCTACATAACAATTCAAATAGAAATCTATCATATCTCTCTCCCCACTTTCTGCCCGCTTTTGCCCGCTCTCTATCTGCCTTTCTCTCTGCTTGTAATCCCCCCACTTCTCTCTCTTGAAAGCTTACACTATATATACACATATCATTCTTAATTTGCATGTTTCCGTTCTCTTCTTCGGAGGAAGCCCTCTGATACAAATAACTGTTCAAGAGTGCAAATTCCCCCCAAGAGGACTATTAGTGACAAGGTCGCCGATAGACCCGTCACAGCACGACGATAATTAATTATCAGACTCTAAACGTGGAAAGTTAGTTTCAGCTAGTCCCACATAACATAAAATTTTGGTAATTATTACGCAATTCAGTAATTCTTGATCAAGAATGCGCATATAATATATAATTTTAATCACTCCTCCCTCAGTGGACAACGTAGTGACCTGCAGCATTTATTTAATATTTCCGTAGAGTAGTCAGTGAAACGAGACAAACAATACTTATCGAATAAGAGCAACAATCAATAAGGTGCGTTTGATAGATGTGTTCGTAAGGAAAGAGCTGCGATATTTGGTGTATATGGCAGCAGAAGACCGACTCGAGTACTAACAACAAACCATTCGGGACAAATAAACTATAAAATATTTACAATTTTCTTTTTTGGCATTTAATGTAATGGGGATTTCTGGTTACCGCTTCTTCTGTCGCTGCATCTCTTATTGGAATTAGCAAAGCTCTAATGACGCACAATCACTAACTAAGCGTATATTGGATACTTACGATATATTAAGCTAATTATTTTGCTATGGGAGCTTTTTGAGATCTAGGAATTAACCTAATGCTTCTCTGAGTTGTACCGTTATTGCCCTACTTATGGGCTTCGGTTAAAGTATTTCTATAAAATGATTCAGTACGTAAGTAAATTTGAACGTTGATGTAGGAATATAATCTTTGCGTTCTCAGAAGTTTCAAATACATTGAGTGTGAAATATTGACGTCTTTAGCAGAAACAAAAACGACGAACTGTGAACCGAGAATTTTAGAGATAATCTTTTTCTGGCAATGGCGCAAGAGCCGTATTCAACTCTTGCGTCATTGCTACATTCATTCGCTCAATGTATCCTTCTTTTAAACTTCGATCCGTAGGTTTCATTTGGCAATGGTCGAAGATCCCACAGAGATCAAGTAAAACACGTTCCATTTGGTCGAGTTGTTGTAAGGCGGTGAGAGTGGTTGTAAAAGAAATTAATAAGTCAGTTCAGACTTTTTTTTAACTGCAAAACTTTAATTTAAACATTAATGCAGCATGATACACAACATTTACAATAATACTACGCATTTAACTGAAATATCAAACATCGCTCATTTCTTCCGCCATCAGGCAAAGTGTTTACAGAAGACTCAGTCATGTTAGTCTCTGCGCCAGACGACCAGCAATATGCTTTCCCCTCACATTGTACGCACACATAAATGCACTTTTTTAAAGAGGAGTTAGGAACATCTGTCCTGGGAGATTGAGGCAATGTGTCCAGATTTTTGGGACAGTGAGTCAATGCGATGTTTACTGACGAAACTCGCCTTAATCTCAATCGCGCCTTGTAACCGTGCGAACCTGATCGACGACATCCTTGAAGCGGAAAATACTCAACGATTGCCTCGGCTTGCTCATGCACTTGAATTGAATCTCACTGTACTATGAAGGATAACGTTCGGGAGACAACTTGCAGCCCTTCCGAAACCACCAAACTCCATTCTAGAACTGAAAAGAGCTCTTCGTCAAGTATAGAAATCTTTGAATTTATAATTAATTCACAAAGTCACGTAATGGAAAATCTCTGTGAAGCGTACCTGGCTGTTAAAGTTGACCACATATCTTTTTAAAACTTCTTCATCACAATTACATTTTATTACTTTTTCTCTAAGATGTGAACTACTTTTACGTCCAATTTTCTCTCAAACTGCTTTTTTGGATAATAAAAGTGATTATTATTTTTTTTCACATTATTATTATTTATTTTATAAGTATTACATTCGTATATCAGCTTTCCCACCCTTCCATCCAAGATTTAATTCATTATACAAATAATTATAAATTATGCTGAATTTTTGGGCACCAGTGTAAATTAATAACGAAAATTAAGGAAACCCTTTGAAAAAGGTACAATTTTTAACTTTGACGGTTCTGAATTCGTTTATAGAGTAATACCATCATTTTAAATACAAGCAGAAATACACTTCAATCAAAAATCTAAAACAATAATGTTTGTATGAATATCTTTATTATAACATTATATCTAACCAAATAACTGTATATAGAATAAAACGCACTATTAGGCACTTTTCCTGTTTTTGATCTAAGTCAATAAGTAGAAGTATTTAGAATTTCATTTAAGGGTCTTGTTCTTTTAGCAATGAGTCAAGCATGTCACAAACGGATTCAGTCAGTGTAATAGGTGACTGTTATCAAGTTGGTTGATCTTTTTGTGTTTTAAATATCTCTAGAAAAGTTTCTTCCATTTTTAATATTATGAAAAAGATTATATAAAAGACACATAAGGGTCAAAAGTCATTCAGAATGTAAAATAGCTATTAAATGAACAATGCTATGTATATACAGTTATGAAGAAAATAGGAAAGTAACATAATTGGCAGAAACATTACTTAATATTGCTTTCTAAATACTTGAAGAAGAGAATGTACCTAAATTACGGAAATCTTAATCTTGGAGAGATAAAATGTAACGTGACATTGAGTGCAAGATGTTAACGAAGCCTGCAGCTAGATCTTTTTCTTGAGGCCAGAATTCTAAGAAAAAAGCCACTTTACCTCACAAACTAAAATTCAAAAGATTAAAATAGACTAAAACAAGTGTTGAATGTAATGCATAACAACGGTAAAACATTATTTGGATCATTGGAGCCAGAATCATCCTGTTTGGTAGAGATAGCATAAAATATGTGTAAAGAAAAGAAAAAGATAAGATTTTCATTCTGATTTCCCCTTTGTGTTATACCTGGAATCGTATGTCAGCAAAAAGTGTCGGCAGAATACATGATGTGGCTATTAAATAACGAAATTGACGTTGTAAGACATTTTATTTTGGATTCCATACATATTTACCTTCAATATACACGCTCCTCTATCACTACAACGCTCCATGCAAATTTTCTATTGTTCGAAACAGTGCTGAAAGTTTTCTTATGCCAGCTTCTTCAGAACGCTTACCGCTTCCTCTTTTTTAACTTCAACGAACGCAAATCTTGTTCTTTTCAATGCAGATTTCGCCTTAGGAAACCGGTAAAAGGCGCATGGCGCAAAATCCGGGGAATAAGGAGGAATGGTCGAACACTGGTATGCTGTTCTTGACGAGAAACCTCTTGACCAACAATGCGGAATGGGCCGGCGCCATGAATTGTACTTCCACACGCAATTCGGGTCGTTTTTTTTTCTTATTCTTTCCACGGAGTTCAACAAGGATGTGAGGATAATAATATTAATCAATAGTTTGGCCTTCAGGAACTCAGTGAAGATACACAATCCCATAAATATCGAAAAAAACTGTCATTATTGCTTTGAATTTTGATTTGATCATTCGAGCTTTTTTTCAATGTGAGAACACATTGAAAATGAGCGTTTCGCTTCTGGATCATAAGTAAAAAACCACGATTCGTCACACGTTATTATCCTTTCCAATAAGTTTGGGTCATTTTCAATGGCATTCGAAGTGTCAAGAGAAATATTTTTTGCTACCTTCTTATTGTTCTGAGAGCTTCTTATTGAATTTTAGGCATCATTTTCTCATATATTTTTCGCATGCTAAAATTTTTATGAAAGATTTGCCGTGAGGATTCTTTGTCAATTCCTTTAGTCTCAACAATTGCACGAATATTTAATCGACGTCAGATTGAACCAAATTATTGATTTTTTCAATATCGTCATCCGTTTTCGATGTGCAAGAGCGACCTGAGAGTGAATCATCTTCATCGTCTTCTCGACCATCTTAATAACACTTACTCTATTCAAAAACACGTGGTCGTGATGAACATTCAATGCCATACTCTTCTTTCAAAAAGTCATAAGTTTCAGTAGCGGCTTTTCCAAGTTTCATGTTTAATTTCACAACATTTCTTTGCTCCATTGTCAAACTTATCATTTTTCCAGCGAAACAAAAAAAAATACACCTCTAATGCGAATGAAGGTTACGGCTATATGGATTTGGTTGCAGAAACGAGAGGCACTGCATTCGAAAGAGAAGGCTTCACGCTAAACAGCTGTCGGTTGCTGGTATTAGGTGAATATGTACTTTTCTTGTAGCAGCGTCAGATTCGTTATTTACTAACCATACCACGTATGAATGATCATTGAGAATTTAAATACTCAAAAATATGGAAATAAAATATTTAAGAATAAATTGAAGTTTTCCATTGAAAAATTTTCATGAAGTTTAATGCACTTATTTTTTTCGACAGAATTCAGTTCTATGTTAAATTGCTGTTGTGTGCAAAAAAGTAGTAAAATAGGTCCCACCCACGACCCTTTAATCTAATTTGGTGTATATACATCTACAGTTCAATAAAAGTAATCCATAGTAAAATGAGGTTTTGTGTGAATATTCGTTTTCTACATTTTAAATTCGCAAAATCATTAATTAAGTCTTCAAAATCAATTGTTAATAATATTTCATTTTCAAAACTAAGCTTAAATTACTCAAACGTGATTGAGTCATACGATTTCTTAATTCATTTTTGACCAGTCTGAGTTTTGAAAATGAACGCCCACTACTGGCGTTAGTAACCATCATTGATAAGATAATTCTCATTATTATTTCAATATTAGGAAACACTGTGATAAGTTTTTCATTATACATGTATGTAAAGAGTGTGTTGATCCCAATTCCTGTCTCCTCATCCAACAACTGTTTTTTTTATCTTCATCTGCATTTTTAGAATTATATTTTTTATTAATCTTACGATTTTCCATATTTTCTCTTTGCTTTTTCTTTAGCTTTTCGCCATCAATAATCATATATGACTTGAAATGTTGACATTTCAAGTTCAGTTCCTCT
The DNA here is from genome assembly GCA_019974015.1 of Nephila pilipes. NCBI lineage: Eukaryota > Metazoa > Arthropoda > Arachnida > Araneae > Nephilidae > Nephila > Nephila pilipes. The sequence goes on along the minus strand of BMAW01097052.1, from coordinate 3,173 downwards.
CCATTAATGTCTTTATCGTTAAATTTTGATATTTTTTCACATGCTATTTTAATTTCTGTCTTTCCCAATTAAGAATTATCTTCAAAAATAATCCAAACATTTCAAAATGCTCCTCATATTTTTTTATTACGCGTTTGTTTATTGAAAATTAGAGAGTCGATTATTGGTAAAAAAGTTTCTCTATTTTAAATTTCTGACTGTGGCTTTTTCAAAAGTTGTGTTGGTATTTCTATTTCCTTCCAGGAAAGTTATCCTAACACTGTGTTATCTTACATGCTTGTGAACACATTGATACTTCATTATAAGGGATACTTCCTCGGCTTCTGACTGATAATAGTCAAAAGAGACTCTTTTGATTCGTTTACATATATATATATATATAATAATGTGTATTATTAATAATGTGTGTGTGTGTGTGTGTGTGTGTGTGTGTGTGTAAACGTTCCTACCGACTAAAAGCAACGTAATTTGATCAATATTAATGAATATATTCCATATATGGCCGAAATACTTTTATTTAATTATTGTAGCAGACTTGCACTTTAGTCGGACTTCGGACACCAAAGGCCGAAGTGAAGTTACCATACAAATCTCAGATGATCAACAGAGCGTAAAAGAACAGCAGTAAGGTAATGAGAGGAGTATGAGAAGAGCAATAAGAAGTAAAGAGCGAGTTTTTCGCTGTGTTTTACTATATATATGAGGGAAAATTCAGCTAAACATCAGAGTCCTAACTGTCTGAATGGAGGGACTTCCAGGGAAGATAAGTATAGACCCAAAGTCTGGTAGGGATCATCCCTACAGGTCTGTTCCGTGAGAAGAGAGCATTGTCAGCAAATGTTTTAGAACGCGTGATTGAATTAATTAAAAAGAATAGGAATTGTATCAGGAAATATGAATGAACATTATCGTTTTAAAGGAGATAATGGACAAATTTAGTAAATTAAATTATTTGAGTGAGAAATTAATGTGAAATAAGTTATATCATTACAATTTTCCCCCCTCCACAAGACGCGGAAGTGCGTTGGGCCCTAACACATAACCTTTATCTTACAGGGGTGTCAAAGAAAAAAAAATTAAATTTAAAATTTGAGTCATATTTAAAAATATTAAATGTAAAAAATTCCTATTTAAAAATTTAAAATCTAAAATTTTAGGCCTTGAAGTCCATTCATCCTTATAGAACACAAACAATTTTCAAAAGTATTCAAAATATTAAATACTAAATAAAAAGATAAATTTGTTGTGTGTGGTAGTGTGCCTAAAAATCTAACATAACTTTTACAGTATAACTTTTGCTAACGTATCCTTGAATCTGAAATACATAAACAACAAAGATGTGTGGGTGGCATTTTGTAAATCAAAAGTAATATTAAAACATGTATAAAATTTCAAAAAGATTAATTTGACAATTTTTAAATTCAATTGCATTTTGATCACTGATGACAAGACTCTGACACAGTATCCAATATATTGTTTATAAATTTTCCACATGCATCTCTGGGTGAAGAATGAATTTGCAAAAACTTAAACTCTGCTTTTCCGCATGGTACAGGAATGTCAACAGACATGGAAATGCAAGTATTTTTTTTTAAAAAAAATTGGATTTACAAGTATTAATTAAATTTAAAAAGTAGTTATAAAAGCATGTTTGTATTATTTATTACTTTCTTATTGTCTTAGTCTACAACAATTTCTACGCAAACCTTTTTTCAAAATTAGCTGAAGAAATGTGGTTTGTTGACAAAACTTGTTCGCATGTCAAACTGGAACAGCTATTCTATTTTATTTATTTATTATTTATTCATATTATTCATCATTTAAATTAATTATCCATCTTCCTTTATTACTACCTTCATCTGCAGAAATCATCTAAACTAGACATACATTCTTTTAAATACAAAACATCCTTATTAAACTTTAAATAGTATTAATAATAATTAAGCATTAAATTTTTTTTCTTTTTCTTTCCTTACATAAAACACATTGTTGACCTTCATTTTAAAACTATATAATATTCCTTTCAAAAAGTATGTAACATTTCTTATCTCAATGTAAAATATTCATTCAAATCAATGTATTATTTATCATTTCTTAATTAAGTAATTATAACAACAATATGCTTCATTCAAATCAAATATATATAAAATCAAAAATATTTCCAATACTTATTCAATTCAAAACACTGTTTATAATCATTTCAAAACTAAATAATGATAATTTCAAATCAATATAATATTCAAATCAAAGTATGTAAAATCAAAAATATTTTTATAATATTTTAAAATATCCACCACACAGATCTAAATAAACATTGTTCAAATCCTATACTTTATAAAGTAAAAATTATAAAAATTAAATCATATTCATTTATATAGATACATTTTTCTGGTTTGATTATCTTATAGCTATAATAAGATTTCAATTTGTATTTTCAAAAAAATTCAAAAAACGTTTACTGTAAATATTCTGAAATTCTAAATATAAGCACACTTTGTTTTACTACACACACAAAATAAAATATTATTTTTTACATATTGCAGTGGCCTAAAGATTCATTTAGAATTAAATTCAAAAACTATTTCATATAAAATCATACAAATTTTCATAACTTCAGTTTTAATATACCTTCTTAGCATTGTTAAAGAGGTACATGAGAAAGAAATCAGTAGATGAATCAATCCCAGTTGAAATGTAGATGTTATAGTTCAGTTCAAGTGTTACAAGATAATAGAAGAAGTAATTTGAAAACAAAGATGATAAAGACAGAAACTTGATCCTATTATTATGTTGAGATGACACATTCGAAGTTTTGAAGAATTTCGCATGGAGGAATCATTATTTTAATGGTCTGCAAAAGCGTTTTCCAAGTAGTTTTTTTTTATGAATGAAGACAGCTTCTCAACATTTTCTTGGTAGCAATATCAAGGTCCTTAGGCAATCAGTTTCCGCAATTGAAGCGATAATTGAAATATTAGGATAATCGCTGAGCATTGACAGCAATTTTTTTAGAACGCGTGATTGAATTAATTAAAAAGAATAGGAATTGTATCAGGAAATACGAATGAACATTATCGTTTGAAGGAGAGAATGAGCAAATTTAGTAAATTAAATTATTTAAGTGAGAAATTAGTGTGAAATAAGTTAAATAATTACACACACACACACACACA
>BMAW01097039.1:0-21819 GCA_019974015.1 Nephila pilipes | reverse complement strand
CGCCTGAATGGTGTCCTGGATGTCCGTAAGATTCACAGTTCTGGCGTGCACAGGTTCTCGGCCGGGGGTGCGCTACAATCTTGGTTCCTATTTGCTGTGGCATGGGAGGGGAGCTCCCATAGCTATACCATTTGATGTGTTTGAACTAGGGGTGTCATTTATTTTGTGGGGGCGTCATACTACTTGAAACGAAGTCCATTAAGTTGACGAGTATAAATAATTGTTTAAATGAAACTATAGAGAATATAATGAGAAAAATCATGAGGAGCAATACGCAACCGAACCAGCTACAACAACAAAGAGCACAGCTACTGATCCCATCAAGCAGAATGTTTTAATCTTCAACTTTTAAGCCAAGTCTTGCTATAATAATACCGACCCGAGCTTAAAGGCCGCTCCGCGGCCTATGTGCTCGAAATACTTCCCAGCGTTCCCATCAAATCACGTCCGGGTCATAAATTCCTCTTTTTAAAAGACCCCGCACCGTACTCTTAGATTCCTATAACCCACCTTAATAATTTTTTAACATAATATTTACAAACTTAATTTAAAATCCAACAAACAAACGAACACAGTACACTTGAGCAGCCGCATACGCCCAACCTCCAAACACACCCATCCCTAATCATAGCAGTCAAGGACAGCCAATAGGAAGGCTCCCCTCCAATCTCTACCATCCAATAGAAGAACTCGGACTGAAATCCTATACCTCCAAGCCACCACTTTTACCAGACCACAAGACCAACCAATCAGAAAGCTCGCTCTGATACTCATCTTTCAGCATGTTTTAAACTCCACCAAAAGCAAAGTTTTTACTCAATTGTTACCGACCCGAGCTTGAAGGCCGCCCCGCGGCCTAAGTGCTCGAAAACAAATCAACGTCAACGTCAACGTCATTTAATTGTGTGAGCTACAGTGTAATTACTATTCACGGCTACTCTTACGAGCTCCGTTTCAGTTGTGAGGAAGAAATTCCCATGAATCGTTCGACATCATACTGAACAGGGAATAGTATATAAAAAAAGCCATGCATTTAGAATAGTGGTGTTCTTATGAAGTACATTATTCCAAGGGTTTCAAAAGGTATAAGTCATACTATTTTTCGATTGCTGATTGAGAAGCGATAGCAACCCTGAGAATTGGGTGTGGTCACGTTGGAATGCGGAAGTGAGTACGGAGATAAGCGAAACGAACAAAGAAAAAGTATTAATCTGTTGTTCTGTTCATCTGAAATTTCACTGACTGCAACGTAAATACCTAGGCAGCACTTTTCAGTGCTATCTTGCGAGGGAATCCTCCAATAATTTCTCTAACACCCTTCACCGACCATGGCTTCGAATTTCGACAATCAGGATATGGAACATGGCGACGAATCAAGATCATCTTCACCATCTCTCTCTGAAGGCTTCCCCACCCACTGCATCAGAAGACGAGAAATTGAAAATCAAATTGGAGCTTGTGCAAAGATCAAAGAAGGCTACAAAAATCAGCTTGCTCTTTTCAACTCTTTTAATTATGACACGGAATGCCAGGAATACACTGAAACTCTGAACCAGATATTGGAAAAAGAAAATCAACTTAAACAACTGGAGGGTGAGTACACTTCTTTAGCGCCTTGCGATACTGCTGGCTGCCCTGTCCATCACACTCCCCCTTCCTCTCCAATTAGAAATTCACACAAACGGAAAGATATTGACGGCTTTGTCACTCCCCCCAAAAATAAAACGGTTAAGAAACTAAATTTGATCCCTTCATTTAACTTACCTCTGCAAATTCAAAATAAATTTGAACCGGCAATTGACAATTTCCTTATCCAATAAACCATTCGAATACTATGTTATCCAACCAAAAAATAATAGACCAATTAAAATTGTTATTAAAGGTCTTCCGCGTGATACAACAATAGAAGATATTCAAGAAGAGCTCGAAGAACTTGGATTCATTCCCACAAAAATTAACCAACTCATTAATAGGCGAACTAAGCTTCCACTTCCAATCTTCATGGTCACCCTCCCCAGAAATGAACTAAACCAAAAAATCTACGATATCAATAGACTCTGCTATATATCCATCAATATAGATACTTATAAAAGCAATCAAGTCATACAGTGCTTTAACTGTAATTTCTTCCATCACAGTTCGCAGAACTGCCATATGGCCCCTCGATGTTTGAAATGTTCCGGCGCCCATCCCACCAGAGAATGCACCATAAATGGCAAAATAGAAGACATCACCTGTATCAATTGTGATGCTAAAGGCCACGCAGCATCCTACGGCGGCTGTAAATCTTTCCCAAAACCTCCAAAAGGATCTACAGTCAACAAAAAGATCATAATCAATAACCCTGTTCGAGAGAACTTTTCATATGCAAGTGCCGCCTCTAACACTCAACAGAGGGAGCCCACCAACGAAGAAAATCTAAACACCAAAAGAACCAACCGAACTCCTATAAACAACCGCAACGATAATAATCCAATGACAAACTTGATCAATGCTATTGACCAACTTAAGGAGCTTGCAGAAATCTTCTTCATACTCCCAGGGCTACTCACCAATCTACCAAAGATCAAAGCTGCCAAAGGCAGTGCTAATAAGAAATTCGCCATACTCGAAGCCATTATGGACAATAATAATAATGACGATTAATAGCACAAACCTAAATTTTAACCCAATGGGTCTTAAGATTTGTTCCTGGAATGCCAATGGAATCACTTCTAAAATGGTTGAGCTTCGGGAGTTTATTATTAAACACTCACCTGACATTCTTCTTATACAAGAAACTCACCTTAAACCCACTCTCAACATTTTTGTTCCAAATTATACTTACTATCGTAATGACAGAATTACAAACGAAGTTGCTTCCGGTGGTACGATGATCTTAATTAAACGCTCACTTAAACATTTTAACCTACCTACCCCACCCCTTCAGTGGGTGGAAACCACTATTATAGTCTTAACCCCACCTAACCAAAGCCCAATCTCAATAGCTTCTATTTATATTCCTCCTAATTCTGATCCCCTTCTTTACACAATAGACCTTGAAACTTTAATACAAACAAATAGCAACTGCATTCTTTTTGGCGATTTCAACGCCCATCATAAAGATTGGAACTGTGCACGTAACTGTACTAGAGGTATTCAACTCAAACACTTTTCAAATCAACTCGATCTTAAAATTCTTTTCCCTCCCACCCCTACTAGATTCGGCTATAACTCTTTCTCCACAATAGACATTGCTTTATTAAGGGAATTCCATCACCCGCACAAAATTACTTCTATCCCCGAATTAAATTTAGATCACAACCCAATTCTACTTGAATTCTCATACGAAATTCCATATAGTATCAACACCAGCGCCATCTATACATGGTGGTCAGCGTTCAATAAACATCTTAATGACACCACTAACTTTTTAAGTCTCTCCCAAATCAATAACACCCAACAACTAGAAAGTAATATTCAAGCTCTAACTGATAATATTATTAATTCACATAAAACTGCATCTAAACCCATTCAAAAATCCAACAATATTTTCACTCCCTCCCATATTAAAAACTTATTGAAACTCAAAAATAATTTACGTAAACAATATCAAAGATCTCTTAACCCCAACATTAAAACTGAACTCAATAGAACACAAAATATCATTAAAAAAGAAATACACAAATTTACCCAAAAATCCTGGAATCAAAAACTTGAATCTTTAAACACACAAGATAATTCGTTCTGGACAACTACTAGATTTTTTAAAAATAAAAGATCAGCTATCCCTCCCCTCAATAGCCAACATGGCACTGCAATAACTAACGATCAAAAAGCTGAAGTGTTAGCGGATCAGCTCGAAAAAAATTTTCAAAATAATCCTAGTACAGATCTTAATCTTGACAAACATGTCACACAAACAATTCAAAATTACTTCTCCTCCCCCCCCTCCTCACGATAATACTGAACCCTCCACCCCACAAGATATCTTAGACTACATCAAAAAACTTAAAAACAAAAAAGCTCCTGGTCATGATAATGTCACAAATAAAATGCTCAAAAATCTGCCCATCAAAATTATTTTCCTTCTCACAATTATTATTAACAAAATTCTCACTTTCAATCATTTCCCTCAAATTTGGAAAACTGCTATTATTTTTCCTATACTCAAACCAGGCAAAAAGGCAAACCAACCAGATATTTATAGACCAATATCCCTCCTCCCAACATTAGGCAAACTTACAGAATCCATTATTTTGAAAAGACTCAACAGATTCATCACTGAAAACAATCTCATTAACCCTAACCAATATGGCTTCACTAACCAACTATCTACTCTTCATCCACTATTAAAACTCACCGAAATTATAACTTCTGGTTTTCAACGAAAAAAATCCACCGGAGCAGTTTTTTTGGACATAGCCAAAGCCTTCGACAGAGTCTGGCTGGAAGGCCTAACCATAAACTAATCAAAAACAACTTCCCACCCCCACTCATTGAACTTCTTCATTCGTACTGCAACGAAAGATTCTTCCAGGTCAGAGTTCACGAAACACTTTCAACTTCTAGAAAAATTAATGCTGGAGTAGCTCAAGGATGTCTAATTGGGCCTTTTTTATTTAATTTTTTCATTAACGATATCCCTAATTACAGCCTCACCAGCCTGAACATGTATGCAGATGATACGGCAATTGTCGCCAAATTCTGAAATCCTAAATCAGTAACTTTTGCTCTAAACAAACATCTCTATATTCTTGAAAACTATTACAATAAATGGAAAATAAAAATTAATGTTGAAAAATCTAACGCAGTACTATTCACTAAGAAAAAACAAAATCCACCCCCACCTACCTTTTACAACAAAAAAATTCCTTGGGATACTTCCGCCAAATATTTAGGTCTCACATTCGATAAGCATCTAACCTGGAGAAAACATATTATTAACACACGTGAAAAATTCAGACGTTTATCACACAAGGTTTATCCTTTAATTAATAGAAAATCTAAAATGAATATCAATAATAAACTACTAATTTACACTGCCATCATGCGCCCAGTCCTCACATATGCATGTCCTATTTGGGCATACTGCGCCAAATCAAATTTAAAACTTTTGGAAAATTCCCAGAGCTCAATTATTAGGATGATTGCAAAAGCTACCATGTTCATGAAAAACTCAGAAATAAATAAAGCTTTACAAATTAAAACCTTTAAAAACCATGTGCGAACATTATCTAAAGCCTTTTTTAATTCCCTACAAAACATAGATAATATTAATATTAAAAATCTTGAAAATTTTGTTATTACTCCATCTATAAAAAGACCCAGACAAATCCTCTCTGATTCTCATAACCCCCTCATAATCGAGATTTAACCTTTAATCCAATTTAATATCAACTTTTAAATATAAATAAAAATATATGCAAGACTTGACAACAACAAGGGCAGCCAATAGCAGCAGTATAAGTGTACATCCTCTCTCGAACAATAGGAATGCACCACCTCATTTTCCTTCCCAAGAACACTTTTCAAACAACAGCATCCAGCATCTTTTAAAGTCTCTTATAGCCACCAGGAATCGCTAGTGTCTCCGTGACTTTTTTCAAGATAACAACAGTTCTACTCGTCCAATATTACTCAAAGTTCTTATCAGCATCCAGGAAACAACATAGAAGAATGTAATTCCCATTTTCACCCAAAGGAACATTTATTTTACAAGATTCGGGCTAGAGGAGCGCTCCGCGCTCTAGGCGCCCGCAGAAGTCAACGTCAACGTCATTTAATTGGGTATCGACATAATTAACGCTATATGATAAACACCCGTCCCTCTGTAATGTAGAAGGACGGAGAAAGCTAAAAAAAAAAAATGCTATTTTAAAAAATGTGGGATCACTAGGGATTTCCTACGACATGCGGGTCAGGTAAAATTTCCTTCTGGAAAATATTTTTCCTAGTCATAGTACGTAACTCTCCGTCGTTCATGAACAACAATTATTTTCAGCTATTAGTAAGATATTTTACTTTCATAATTTGATGATTATAGTTTCACATCAACGTTATTTTAATAACTAGTTCGTTATTGGTTTTTTCATAAAATATTATTCTATCATTTATTAAAAAGCAAAATCACGCATTTTCACTTGGAATGTGGGAGAATCAAGATTGATGATTATTTTTTTGTTTGTTTTCATAAACGATTCTTCAGTTCAATACCTTCAAGTATATAAAATCATGTAATTTTTGTTTCGATTTTTCTCAATTTTGTGTTTTGAATTCACAGGGTGCCATTTTGCTTTAAATTTGAGAAAGTAATTCCTATCCGGAAATTTTATCGTATGAAAAGTCGATTAAATGTAGGAAAACGGGTTTTAGTATTATCACAGATTGTATTTTTCCTTTCTAGTTGTCTTTTAGAATAATGTGAAAATTTCGAAGTTTTTATATTTCTCTGCACTTAACTGTTTATTCCATTAAAAATATATTTAATTCAATAGGTACTTGTCCACTCGGAACTCGACATATGACTCTTTTTTTTTTAATAGACTTAATTAAGAGTTCATAACATACCCTCCGATTTCTTTTTCACTGCCCCATTTCTAAACATTAAGAATCTAAAAAATATTTTGTATCTTCATTAAATTCTTGAAATCTTTTCATTTATGTTACATAATTTTTAATTTTTCCCAATTACGTTGCAGAGAATTCATATCTCTTGGGAAAAAAACAACTATCTTTTCATTGCTTACAAAGTTATCGAAGTATTATTTTTATATCGACTGATGCGCCACTAGCGGCACATTCCGTTTGAACATGAAAGGTCTTCCATTCCCCTTCTAACAGGCAGCTTTCCTTACATCTGTAATTTCCTATTTGAAACTGGTTTCTTCACATCAGAATTGGATCAATTACGTGCCTGAAAAGCATTTTTATAGCTTATAATAAACAATGAGTTTTAAAAAAAAAAGGTATCTCCCTATTTAGCATGCTAAATCTTGGATTTCAAATATAGATTCATTACTATTCGTAATTATTTGGTTGCAGGATATTATTAAGAACACATCTTTAATACACAACAATAAAAATTCAAATTTATTCTAGCAATAAAATGTGTACCTAAATTTATAATGCAAGCTTTATTTAAAAAAAAAATTTATATATCATTATTTTAGTAAATTTGTATGTAATGCAATTTTAATGCATGGTCATCACATCCCTAGTATCTCACCTAGTATTAAATCAAATGAAAGTAATGACAATAACTCTGACGGTTTTGTTAAACCACCTAAAAGAAGAACTGCTAGGAAATTGACTTTAACTAATAACTCGCAAATTGAAATTAAAACCAAAAATAAAACCTTTGAGATTAATCAAAATTCTGAAAATTTAACCCAATCTAACTCAGAAAATAATACCAACAAAAATAAGAATCTCCCTCCTCCAGTAATGTTTAAAATAAGCCAAAACTATAGACAACACTTTAAAGAACTAACTTCTGCAATTCCCACTTTACGTACTCGCCTTTCCGGTGAATACATTAAATTGTACACAAATAACTTTGAAAAATATCGTTCACTAAACAATGTTCTAACTACTAAACCCTACGAATACTATGTAATTGAACCTAAAATCTCGCGTGCTTTGAAAATAGTTATAAAAGGTCTACCAAGAAATACTGATGTTAAAGATATTCATGAAGAACACGGCTTTAATCCTACAAAAGTTAACCAATTGATCAACAGGCGAACGAAGGTTCCCCTACCGATCTACATGGTCACACTACCAAGAAACGAAACAAATCAAAAATCTTTTATCTTACTAAAATTTGCTATGTGTCAATTACAATAGATAACTACAAAAATAATACAACCACCCAATGTTATAATTGCAATAAATTTAATCGCAGCGCACGAAACTTCCAAATGAATTCGAGATGTATCAAATGTGCACACCCAAATCGCGATTGTCAAATTCAAAGCAAAATCCAAGAAATCACCTGTATTAACTGTAACGAAAAAGGACATTCTGCCACCTACAAAGGTTGCAAACTCTTCCCTAAACCATCAAAACACACACCTAAAAACAATTATATTCCACTGAAGAAAACCATCAGAGAAAATTTCATTTTCGCTCAAGCATTAACTTCTTCTCAACAGATGGCGCAGCCTATCACTGAAACTCGCAAAAATACTCCTCACTATTATAATCAAAATAAAAACCATGATCCAGTGAACAACATTATACAAGCAATTGAACAACTTAAAGAACTTGCAGAAATTTTCGCCCTTATACCAGGTATTTTAACTAATTTACATAAAATTAAATCAGTTAAAAATAACACAGCAAAGACGGCAATCATTCAAGTTTTAATGTTGAATAATAAAAACACCACTTTTTTAAGTTTTTTAAATTATACTTGTATATATAACAAATTATATTTGTGCTGTCTTTCCTTATGAATAAAATTAAAATGTTTTTCATTCATTAATTTTAATTCAAAAAGGGCAACCAATAGCAATTTCAGCGCTACTCATCTCTCAACCAATGAAAATTCTGTACCCCAGATTTTCATCAAACTATTTTTCTTTTAGGACTTTACCATCAAAAATAAAAACTTCATCCTTCCAAAGCAACTTCTATATACAAAATTTGGGTTTGAAGAGCGCTCTAGGCGCCCATAGAAACATCAACACATTGAAAATTGCTTATTGTTATATAGAAATGATGGTCTCTGTACAGTGACGCGTCCATGGCGTTAATAACAATAGCTAACTTTATGGTACAAAGAAATCATATGCTTCTTTTCTAAAGAAATTTTACGTAATACACACAGAAAAATAATTTTCAGAGCGAAGTGTTCCACTTTTACAACCTTAGGTGGATTCCAAATTTTTTTACTATATCGATTCAGCTTGTGGTGATATTTAATCGCTTGAACAGAGCAAGGACAGATACTACTCAACTTGTGTTTTGTGTTATGTTTACTACAAAAATAATTATTCTGTATTCTTTTTCTGTCCGTCATTAGTGCTAGTAATACAATTGCACTTTTAAATATAATATCTTGTAAATAAATCAATATAGTTCTAAATCGTCTGATAATAATTAAAGCAACACATATTTATATAGCAATCACCTATATTTGGTAACTTAGGACGTGATTTTGAAGCATTCTATTCGAATCAGTGGATATTAAGGTATGTTTATGCATTAAAATTTTGCTATTGTTATTCTTTATTTAAGATGGATGAAAACAAAAGTGATCCTACTGCATTAAATCTCGATAATCCAAACACGGAAATCAATCGAGTAGCGGTTAAACCGCCAATTTTTTGGAGAAATAAGCCAAAATTATGGTTCTTGCAGCTTGAAGCGCAATTCGCTAATAGCGGTATTTCGCAAGATGCAACAAAATATAATATCGTCGTTGCTGCATTAGACGAAAATGTTTTAGATTTTGTTGTAGATATTTTGTCAAATCCTCCTGAAAATGAAAAATATGATACCTTGAAAAAAGCATTATTAAACAGATTAACTGATACCGAAGAGTAGAGATTAAAAAAGCTGTTGATTGATCTCGAACTTGGCGACAAACGTCCTTCCGATCTTTTACGCCAAATGAAAAGCTTGGCAGGAAATTCCATTTCTGATGAAATTATCAAATCTTTGTGGCTACAAAGGCTTCCGCAACAAACACAAGCCATTTTAACTATAAGTAACGATACTTTAGATAAAATTGCCGAGATGGCCGATAAAATTATTGCTGTTTACAGTTCGTCAGAAATATGCCAAGTAACGAAAGTTGGCTCATTGCCAAATTCGGCGTCATCTTTCGATCGCAATAAATTAGATGTATTGCAAGCCGACATTGCTGCATTAACAAAAAAATTTGATGAATTTTCTCGAAATACTAGGTCACGCAGCAAATCGAGAGGAAATGACAGACGAAGAAGATCCAGATCTAATTCGGCTCGATACGAATTTTGCTGGTACCATTTTAAATTTGGAAAAAATGCAAAAAAATGTGTACAGCCATGCCAGTTTAAAAAAGAAAATTCGGAAAACCAGTAAGCCAATCGCTTGATGCGGCTGGCGATATTAGCGAGAAAAGTTGCCGCTTATATTTACATGATAAATCAACTGGTAAGCAGTTTTTAATCGACACTGGAGCCGATATATCTGTAATTCCTGTATACAAACAAAGGAATAATAAAATATCAGATTTTATTTTATTTGCTGCTAATGGTTCAAATATTCAAACTTTTGGTACCAAAACTCTAAAATTAGATCTTGGACTTCGCCGCCAATTTACTTGGTCTTTTACAATAGCACATGTTTCAAGAGCTATTATAGGAGCAGATTTTCTCAAAAAATTCGGACTATTAGTTGATTTAAAGAGAAAATGTCTTATCGATCCTTTAACATCTTTGTCATCATTTGGTAAAATAGCAACTTTTCAAATTTTTCTCTCACTACAATAGCTTCTTCATCATTTACTTCTTCAGTGGCTAGTCTTCTTAATGAATTCAAGGAAATAACACTTCAAAGTTCACTGATTAGAGAACCAAAGCATTTAGTTACGCATCATATAATAACAAATGGTCCGCCCGTCACAGCAAAAGTTCGTCGCCTAGCTTCAGACAAACTCAAAATCGCAAGAGAGGAATTTGAATATATGCTAGAACAAGGAATTTGCAGACCCTCTAGTAGTCCTTGGGCAAGTCCATTACATCTAGTGCCAAAAAAAACCGGTGGTTGGAGACCTTGTGGGGATTACAGAGCTTTGAATGCTGTCACCCAACCAGACAGGTACCCTATTCCACACTTGCATGATTTCTCTCCTAATTTGTATGGATGCACTGTATTTTCAACACTTGATTTAGAACGAGCCTACCATCAGATACCAGTAGAACCATCTGACATAGAAAAAACAGCCATCTGCACACCTTTTGGTCTATACGAATTCACCAGAATGACATTTGGATTGCGAAATGCAGCCCAGACCTTTCAACGATTTCTTCATTCTGTACTTCGGGGCTTAGATTTTTGTTTCAGCTACCTTGATGATATTCTCATTGCATCTAAGGATGATGCACAGCACATTAGTCATCTTAGACAAGTTTTCCAACGTCTTCAAGATGCCGGCTTGGTAATCAAGGTTGCAAAATGCAAATTCTCTCAAAGTGAAGTAAATTTCTTAGGTCATCGTATTTCTTTCAATGGGATTGAGCCAACAAAAGAAAAAATAAAAGTAATCGAAGATTTCAAGCTTCCTGAAACTATAAAGGAATTGCGAAGATTCTTAGGAATTATCAATTTTTACCATCGATTTATTCCTAATGCTGCAGAAAATCAAGCCATTCTGAATGAATACCTAAGAGGAAAGAAAAAGAATGACAACAACAAAATTCCCTGGACGGAAGGAGCAATTCAAGCTTTTCAAAATTGTAAGCAACAGCTATGTAATGCGACTGTACTAGTTCATCCTTCTGAAGATGCTCACATTTCCTTAATGGTTGATGCATCTAATAATGGTATAGGTGCTGTACTACAACAGCTAGAAGATGACATCTGGAAACCCCTTAGTTTCTTTTCAAGAAAACTAACTGACACCCAGAAACGCTACAGCACATACGACCGTGAGCTGTTGGCTGCATATTCTTCTGTAAAATATTTTAAACATTTTTTGGAAGGGAGAAACTTCACAATTTTTACTGACCATAAACCACTAACTTATGCATTCCAGCAGAAATTAGAAAAGGCAACTCCTCGACAGCAAAGGCATCTGGAGTATGTTGGGCAATTCACTGTTGACATTCAGCACATATCTGGAAAAAACAACATCATTGCCGATACTCTGTCTAGAATAGACGAACTTCATATTCAGTCGGCACTTGATTATGAAGCACTTGATTCCTTGCTAAAGCTCAGGAAACTGACAAGGAGTTAAAAAAAAATCTTTCTACTCAGAATTCTTCGCTAAAATTAGAAAAAGTTCCTGTCTTTGGTTCCAGCTGTGACATATTTTATGACAGTTCTACAAAGAAAAAGAGGCCTTATATACCAGAATCATTCAGGAAAATTGTTTTCAACAGTGTTCATAACCTCGCCCATCCTGGAATCAAGGCTACAACCAAATTACTAAAATCGAAGTTTGTATGGCCGTCAATAAATAAGGATGCAAGAACTTGGACTAGAAGCTGTCTAAAATGCCAAAAGTCCAAAGTTACACGACATGTGCAGAGTCCTTTTCAACAATATCACAACGTCAGCAAACGCTTCACAGAAATCAATTTAGATATTATTGGTCCCTTACCATCATCTGAAGGATTTCGTTATTGCTTGACTATCATAGATCGATACAGTCGATGGCCTGAAGCAATTCCATTACCTAATATTCGAGCAGAAACAGTTGCAGACAACTTGCTTAAAGGTTGGATCGCACGTTTTGGAACACCTTTAGTCATTACCACTGATCAAGGTACCCAATTCGAAGCACAACTCTTTCAAGAACTTTCAAAATTAATAGGGTTTAAACGAAATAGAACTACATCATACCATCCACAGGCAAATGGATGCATAGAACGATGGCATCGGACTCTAAAAGCGAGTGTAATGTGTCATGAAAATGAAAGTTGGACAAGATCTCTTCCAATCATATTGCTCGGATTAAGAACAACTTGGCGCGCTGATTTTCAATCTACTTCAGCGGAACTTCTTTATGGTGAAAACATTCGTTTACCATGCGATTTCTTTGAAGATACTAAATTCCAACCACAATCAGAGTTTATCCAAAAACTTAAAGCAACTATGAAACAAGTGAAACCTATTCCATTTTCATATAACTGCAAGCAGAGACCCTTCGTTTTCAAAGACCTTAAAAATTGTTCACATGTTTTCGTGCGCACTGACATTATTCGTCAGAGTCTGCAACCGCCATATCATGGACCATATCAAGTTATTAAACGATCAGATAAAATTTTCACACTTCTCGTAAAAAATAAAAATGTTAACATTTCTATAGACAGGCTCAAACCATGTTTTTCTGACAACTCTTCTGAAACTGATTGTGCAATAAATCATAAGAGCAATCCAGTTGACAAGCCTACATCACCAGTTAAAAAAAAGATCAGGTTTGCACCGTTGCCCATTGCTCCCTCAACCAGATTCACAAGAAGGGGACGCGAAGTTAAATTGCCATTTCGTTATCAGTGAGATACATCTTGGCGGAGTATCTCACTTAGAGGGGGAGAAGTTGTGGTGATATTTAATCGCTTGAACAGAGCAAGGACAGATACTACTCAACTTGTGTTATGTTTACTACAAAAATAATTATTCTGTATTCTTTTTCTGTCCGTCATTAGTGCTAGTAATACAATTGCACTTGTAAATATAATATCTTGTAAATAAATCAATATAGTTCTAAATCGTCTGATAATAATTAAAGCAACACATATTTATATAGCAATCACCTATAAGCTTATCGGGCTATAGTTTGGCAAATAAAAAACTGATAGAAAGTATATACTGTGCAACGGAATATCGAGGCTGAGAAAATTTTTTATAGTTTAGTTGGAGACTAGAGGGGTATCCTGCATTACAAGAAATATTTAATAACTTTCACTAGTTTAATAATAAGAATTAACGAATGTTTTTGTCAGCCTCCTTCATTTCAGCTTGAAATTCATGATATGGCTATCATTATAAATTGCGTTTTGAATAACTGAAATTTATTTACTGACTAACGCCTATGAAAAAACTGTTTGTATTCAGATGATGAGATATATTTTTCTATCGTTATTTTCATTTTCTTTCAAGGACTTACGAAGCTCTTGATATTTTTTGAATTGAGGCTGTGAATTTGACTAATGTTTTTATCATAGTTTCTTATGTGAAAAATATTTGCCAAAATAATTCATCTTTAAAATTTTGTTATTTCTTAGCTAAAGAGACGGTAATATTTTCATGTTAAAATTGCATGAGAAATGATAAAGAAAAGTAAAGATAAGATTTGTTACAATAAGCGACCTATTGTACGTAGAGAGTATCAGAAAATGCGATGGAAGACGTCTATCGGAGTTGGACTTCCACGCTGTAATGCGATGTAGCTTAATAAATGTACCAGATTTGTTGTATTAAATCGCAATGTCTTAACTGTATCAATAATATTAATATTACAAAACCCTATTTGTGCATATAGTCATTTTGTTCATGCGATGTTCCAAGTTATTTTTAAACTCAACTTATTGTATTATTTTTAGTAAATTCAAAGTTGATATCTGACCTGATTATTAATTGAAGATTTTGACATTGCAGCTTTTTAAAATTGCGTATTTTGCGTTTGCAATGAGATGTTAATTCGGGTGTAATTTTTACAAATGACGTTTGAAAACCATCAATTTATGATTCAATGATCGTATCTACGTAACAGTTGGACTAGATTACTATTTTTCATGTGGAAACTGTATCTTCTTCTTTGAGTTTTTTTCTGTTGGCATGCTTTTCTTATTTTCAAAGGCCATTTTGTAAAATTTGTCACAATAGATAAATTAGTAAACCTAAAATAAAATGGAAAATAATAAAATTTTAAATTAAATTACAGGTTTTATTAATAGAGTTTTATTCAATAGTTTCATAATAACGACAAACGGTGCAAAATCATTGTTAGCCGAGAAAGAAAAGTAGAACTCATTATCTCCGTTATTTTATTATGTCCATTTATTTAACGAATAAAAATAGTTTTAATTTAAATCATTTAAATTTTATTAAAAGGTTTAACGTTGAACCGATGTATTAACTTTGTGCAAAATTTTCCTTTTTATTAAGGTTTAAAGTTTAATTGATCACATGTAGAAAGAAAGAAATTTCAATTCATTACTTTGCAACGAATATGAAATAAAAGTATAGAGTGTGTCCTGAACGAAATTTAAGTATTTTCTAAGCATTCAAATACGACACATAAACTGGGCTACTGTTAAATTGTAGACGGCCTGCAGTAGAATCAAATTAAGATAATAGATTTAAACAAGACTATTTTATCGTTGAAGCAAAACTTTTCATATAATTTAGAAGATATAATTCATGAACATACACATATAACAATTATTGGACGACACTTAAAAACATTTAACACTCAGAAGAAGAAAGCCCAACTTGAGTTCAAGATTCAATGCTCATTGTGCGTCTTATTCATAAGGAGCTGACGAGTTTTACATGCAACTAGAGGCGTTAGGTTCTAAACAAGTGCTATTCTTTAAATGCACAGATGTTTTGCTTCTATCGCTGCATTTATACCAAAAATATGACTTTATAGTATTATCAGAAACATGTATAAATCTGGTGCACATACATTATTTCTGAGGTTGTCTTCCCTTCACTCTTAGAGCATATTTATCTTATATTAATGCTAAATTTGATCATAGCCTTTAGCAAAACACGCACGATGCTTCAAAATTTTTGGATAATTTATTACCTACTAGAGTTATAGATTTGCATTTGTATTCTGCCTTTCCTTTGGAAGAAGTTTTCCAGAAAAGACGAATGCAGTTCTGCTTTTGATAAGATTTACAGTGACCTGTCCTATGTGAATCCTTGAGACACTCTCTGCAAGCATGGTATAATCACCCCTATTCCAAAAGACGCAAACTTTTTGATGATTCTTCTGAGTTTCCACGATACAGTCTCTCTTTTAACCAATTGCTTTCCAAAATCTTAGAAACAAATTTCTCAAATTTCGCTTTAAATATAATGTAATTTAAAAATAATAAAATGTTAATCAAAATCAAGTATTTTAAAAGCAATTCATGAACCAAGAACTTAACGGGTTTTTTTATTCTAAATAATAGGATTGAATTTTATTTTTTGTTTGTAGAGGCTGTAACTCGTTGAAATAAGTTTATTATCAACTAAACCCCATCATATTGATTGTCGTTATAATGTGAAACGACGTATAGAACACAATCCTTCATTCGTAATGATCTCAATAATTTAAATACTAGCATCACACTAAGCTTTGGATGCAGTACGAACTTTCAAAATTATTTTACTCAACTAACATTCAGGAATATCACTTGAAACAAGATTTTTATATGAACAACAAATCGCGTATTTTAAGTTAATTTAAAATCCGAATCTTTCTAAAGGTACATGCAATGATACAAATTTTCATGTTTCCCTATTTGAAAATAAATTATTTGATACCATTTGAGAGGGCCTTGTCTGTGTAGTCAGAGCTGAGTCATGGAATAACATTTTAGAGACCACGTTTGATTCTTGAGCGAAGGAGGTAGATTCTTGCGTGCTTGTTTTGATGAGGAGGTAAAATTTCATAACTAGTATCGTCGCAAGTTGGCGCTTTTCAAAACTATTTATTTCTCTGTATTTGACGGAATGTTAATATTATTAGTATGGTATGAAACATGTATTTTATTTATAACTAATTAGAATCAGGTATTGATATCAAAAACAACTATTTTGACTAAGAATTTCTAGATCTTCCAAATATTTAAGAAATATTTGATTTTCAACCTTTGCATTTTATAACTTAAACAATCTGGGTAACAAACTAGGTCTGTTCTCAGCTTAGGCTCCTATGGAGATTCGGAAAACTACGACGGAGTCTACATAAACCCAGGTCGATTAGAGGAATTTCACATGTGTTGAGGGGAGTTCAACTGGGATCGAGTTTTCCTTCAGAGACTTTCAATAGACTGGCTAAGAAACAAAACCTACCCATCAACTCGCAAATTATTCATTCATCATTTTTTTGCCTTAGTAAATGAACAGAACTGCACTTCCTTGTGCAAAAAAAATTGATTTTGGACTCTATAGCATCTTTGAGGATTTTTCTTCGTTGCAAGGTCCTGAACGTCTCGTCGCTCAAATTGTGTTTTAGTCATCTCTGAAGTTTTTGATGGAAGAACACCAATATCAAAGTGATAATGCTGTCTGCCAGTCTTCAATTTGTAAGTTTTACTTTGTATATACTTGCAAGTATGCTTCTATGCTATTCAACTGTTATTTTCAATGTTTTCTGTTATGTTATTCTCTGACTATTTGATGAAAGATCAATTTTTCCACACAACAGGCACTCTGATGCAATATGTTGATTCCTTTCTGGTTTTAAATTTTCTATGCTACCTATGCAAATAAATTCTCACAAAACGATGTTTAACAATTACACCTGCACCTCTTTATTCATAAATAATGACATTGTCTTTTTCATCAAACTCCTGCCAGAGTAAAGAAAAATATATTTCAAATTTACATTTGTATCTTCAATTGTTTGATCAAATCTAGCTGGTCTAAGTTTTATACTAGCTCGTTCTTGAATACACACAACATCAACTGGAAGTATGAATAATTAGAGTGGATTGAAGAGATTTCTTTAAAGAAATGACATTTGTATTGTCCCTTTCATGTAAAATGATTGCGTATCTCACAAAACTCCTATTAAAAAAGGGCTGCTTTTGCCAATTAGTGCGGATCAGACATTTTTTTCAAAGCTCTAATTATGAAAAAGATAGGTAGTACTTCGATATTATCTGATAAAAGATTTTTTGTGTATTATGAGATACCCAACTGAGCTATTGTAGCATAAGACAATTTATTTTTCGATATCTTCCAATGGCACCATCATTAAGCTTCACTCTTTGATTGTAAGATGAAAACGATAGTTCAGTTACCACTTCTTAATTGAACAATTATCTGGAAAATTAATAATACAACTTGTTTTGAAGAAATTTAAAACCTTGCTGACTATATAAAAGTGTATTTATGACTGATGATCATGCCTTATTTTATATATATAATGCAAAGTTAAAAGTTTGATGGGGAAATCAATTTTGTTCATGCTAGCCAGAGCATACCCTAGTTGAACAAGACAAATGTTAACATCAAAAATTGAAGATGTCATTGAAAGTAATTTTAATTTAAATTTTCATGAAAAGAACTAAGTAAACTTTCTACAGCATGTACAAATAATTTGTTTAAGAATATAGAGAAGAATAAAACAATAATTGATTATTTTAAAAAAATCTGTGTAAGAAGCCAATTTGGGCTAATCTAGCAGTTATTAACATCAACTACTTAATATGGAAGAAGTTTAGTGGTATAGTATAGGGTAAATAATTCTTTTCCAATTGTTCTTAGTGCCATTGCAAAAAAATAATGGACAGAATTATCTCATGGAATGAGTGAAAATTAATTTAAAAATATTACTGTTGCAAAGTGACTTAGATAAAGTTTCTCCTAAAAATGAAAGAATATTTTGCCATTGAAAAAACACTTATTGTGATTGCAGCATTATAAAGGACAAATTGTAATGCATATGCATTCATTCCTCAATCTTGTACTTATATCTGTTATTCCAAGTTTCTTATTTTAACATATACATTTTGTGGTCAAACTTCTAAGGACACAATCATTATTTTAATATACTTTGCATACAACTGATGAAAATTTGCTGCATAATAAATGAGGATGCAACCATTTAAGACTAGAAAAGGAGGCACTTTAAAAAAACTAGAAAAGAAAAAATCTGTTAACATAAACTGGATTGAATAAGTCTTTTCAGCTAAGTTACAGAACGCAGAATCAGTTGCTAGTGTTAAAACGATAGAAGAAAAATTATACAATACGAAACTATTTTTTATAAATGGTATTGATCTTTAATCTGGAATGCCCTCTGAAACGTTATTAAAATTCCAGCAAATAAAATATTACTTATCCAAAATAACAGCAAAAATTAGACTGTCTAAAAGCAAAGAAATTTACTGTAAAATCTTTTTAACCAGATAACAAATATTTAAGTAAGAATAACCTAGTAGTAGTAATCATATTAATAATGTATTTGAAAATTAAATCATGACACATCTGTATTCAGTGACACTATGATACGAACCTATATTTCTTTCAGATCTCAAGCACAATCAAATATGACAACATAATTTAGAAACTAGGTTGAGCCAGTGCTTTATTGAAAGAGGCAGTCATTGAAAAGATGCAAAAAATTAGTCAAAACAATTAATAACATTTCCTTTTTAAATCACTTTGTAATATAATCTTTCATTCCAGTATTTTCAATATTCATGATAATATGAAACTTGATTATTCAATGGCTAGTTATATACAGGAACATGTGTATTTATTTATTTCCAGACACTTTGAATGAAATAAAATTCACTAAAGCATCAATTTGTACTCTTATACTATTTTTTTTTAGTTAATAGAAATACGTATGGAGATATCTCATTTGCTTAAATTTAGTTTTTTCCTTTGATTGATGTCAAAACATTTTTCTTTGAACTTATTTTAACTAGAACATAAACAATGCAAGTTTCAATTTCAGATTGTGTGCTTTTATACGTCATTTAAACTTTACAGAATTAAATCTATGTTTTCAGAAGTAAATAGTGTTCATATATAAGCACCATTTTACAGAATTTCTTTAAATTCCTATTATTCACATTCATCTCCTATATATTTTATATACTCTTGTTCAAATTTTCAATCATAATATAATCTTTTTTGTTCATTTCATTTAAAATGCTAACTCCTTCCCTAAATATAAGATCAATCACTTCATGCTTTTCTTGTGATAAATACATGTAGCTGAATTAGGGATCCACTTTACAAAAGAAATGTTTTGCTTTTTTCTAAAAATAAAATGTAGAAGATATCTGTGTTTTTCTAGATTTTAGCATGCTAACCCACATTTTATTTCCCCCCCCAAAACTTTCAAATCTAAAAGTTACAAATAGATCCCAAGATTATAACAAATATCTATAAACATTACAAACACATTTCATGTAAAAATTAATAAATAAAAGAAGAGTAAGAGCTAAAATTTTTAAAATTTATTTTTTTAAAAATTTTAAAATTGTGTTGCAGGGTATTCTACTTTTTAGAAATCATTAGTCTGAGAGAAACACTACATAACTGCAGAAACAAATGTAAAATGCGTGTAAAAAATATCAAGGTACCAAGTCTCAGATTAGAAACCAGGTTGATTAAATCGAGATATATATGTCAGGGCAATTCTCGATGAAATTGCTTGTCAAAAAATCTGTGATATTTTTCCTTGATTTGCATGAATCTACATACTAATTAAACACAACTGCAATAATAATTTCTCTTCTAGGGATAATTACTTTTATGATAATTATTAGAAGGAAATTATATAATAAGATATTTAGTCCAAAAATTATTGTATGCACAAATTATTTAATCCAGAAATATTCTAATATGAATTGATGTTTAACCCGAAAACTAACTTCATATATTTTTGAAATTGTATATTTAATTTGTTAACCTTAATTAAAATTTTATAGAATTTTTTGATAAAATTGATTTAGTACAAAATAGTATGAATCATAAACAAGGGATCCAGAAAAGTCTACGGGTGGAGGGGACAATTTTTTCAAAAAGTTAGATAAGACTAACTGTGTTTTATTTCTATAATTTATGTTATGTTTTCCTTAATCTAAAATTAACTCTAAATATGAATGAAATCAAATTCAATAAGAACTGAAATCTTACAATACAATAAATTGTCAATCCTGTGCTTGGACACAACAATACTCTTGAAAGTAAAACAACAAAGAATAAATACTTAATTACGGTTTGGAATTTCTCCTATCAGGCTATGTTGTCCGCTGGATGTGAAATAAATGGAGCCTGTACCCACCCCATGGATTCACCCACTGTATAAAAATATGCATGGAACCTACTTCTATTTGGATAAAAGGCGTAATCATTCTTCATTCTAATGCAACAGATTTCCTTAAGGTAATATGCAGGAAATGTGCTCATTGAATAATATATTACCTGGAATATGTGTACAGAGATGCTTTTTACAAGTGCGATCCCAACGCTATGAAGTCAACTCTTGTAAAATTGTGAATTCGCGAGCTTTGTTGTTTTCGATGGTGCGTATATGTGCGGAGTGTTGAATAACGCAGTAAAATTTTTTTGTAGGTGTTCCTTCCTCTGCTGGTTCTCTGCGTTGCGCTCTCTCGTTGGCGCGGGCGTGTCGCGTTTATCATTCATGACTGGCGGCTGGAAACGCTGCACAATCTTCGGCGCGTGCCTGTCGGCATATCGGCGTCTGAGCGACGGCGATATCGGGCATGCCTTCATGTTGACAGCGCTGCGTCATCGCCGCGGCGATCTCGTGATGACGCTGATGGCTGGCGCGTTGGCTGCGTGTTTGACGTCGTGGCTATGACGAGGACGGCGGTGAACATGATGAAACGGCGATGGGCGTTCATCGCGTGTGGGCGGCGGTATGGTATCGTAACATGTTGATCATTCGGCATGCCTCGCTATGTTATCAGGCGTGCGGGCGCGTGATATCGTCGCATCGGGCGTTGGCGTCGTGGCGATCGCGGACGATGGTAGTGGCGGGCGATCGACGGTGCGTCGGCATCAGGCTGGTTTGCCTCGGCGAACAACTCGGCATCATGGGCGTTGTCGTGGCGGCATGCGGCAGCATCGTGGTATCGAATATGCGGCGTCAGCCTGGCGCGTGGCGGCTGGCGACGGCGGCTTCTATTTCAATGCCGACGCCATGACGCGTAATACGCGGCATTGAACGGGCGTGTCCCTCACACCTACCTACACCTCACCCCCTACCCACATTTGTCATTCATTTGTTGTTGTGACTCTGGTCGTGTGTCGGTTCGCGGATGCGCGGTCGCCGCGCGTCGCTCGCGCCGCCGGGAACATCGCGTTCTCGTTGGTTCGTTCGTTCATGGTTTCCTCTGCTGGTTCTCTGCTGGGTTTCCTGCGTTTTGGTTTGGTTTGGTTTATCTCCTCAGGTTTGCCTCATGCGCATGGTTC
>BMAW01097033.1:8134-26312 GCA_019974015.1 Nephila pilipes | reverse complement strand
TGATCATTGTTTTGTAATTCAAACTTCATAGTTTCAAAAATGTGATTTAGTTTGAATTTATAAATTTACATCATCTTTATCTACATGAGTTATAAAATGTATGCAATTATCTTAGAGATTCATACTGCATATAGATCAAAACAAAACCATGTAATTCTAAATCATTCAATAGCAAAAGAGGTTTTTATTACCTAAGACAGGATCTTAAGATCTTCATTTTATGAGGGTTCTCATACAACATGGTACAGAAGTTAAATGACTGAAATACAGTATTATCTTTCTCTTCATTTGAGTATGATTTCGAAGTATAAAATGCGTCGCCTATGCAAAGTTGAATTGCTTTATTGAACAAAAATTTCAAAACAAATTGTACTATCTTTTAAACAATATCAAAATATATGTTGTTTTCACTTAGAATAAAAATATCCAAAATAAACTGCCTTAGCCAAAATATTTACACTAGTTTTAATAAAATATTTTTGTTTATATTATGTTTTATGTAGACATCCTTAATCCGCTTTCGTGAGATTGTTATAAAATTTATTTATTACATTTTGTCTGAATAATAGTTTTTTTAATGAAATTTCCAACTTACAAAATATTAATCAAACAGCATTTTACCAAAAATGAACAAAAAGGTTATTACCTAATATAATTGAGTACTTCTCATGTTATTCGTAACACCGAACCCATAAAACGCTGTGAAAGTGAATAGGTTAAAAATAATCAAGGATTGAAAGAGATTTGACGTCTTGAAAGTGAACTGATGAATACTTTGTTTACACAATACAGTGAAAAGCAACTGGCTAATAGTGGGGTCCTTTCGAAAGCTCTATAGCTTGATCAGTGTGAACTTCGTATCTATCTCAGCTACTTTCTTTTATTTTGAATGAAATCCTAATGGAATGATTATCATTTCGACTTTATTGAATAATATGGAATCTTAACACATTTGAAATTTCCTCAAATAAACAAAATTGAAAAAGCGTTTACTAACTTATAACTAATTTTATAATAATTGAAGTGAAGATATATCTAGTTATTATTATTTTCATAAAGATACTCATCTCTCAAGTTTTGGAGATTTTTGAAGTTGTTTACTGATAATTTATTTTTAAATTTTAATGAAATATTTTTAAATGATACAAATTTGAAAATTAAACGAATACACACCTATATATATATATACATATATATATAGTAAGTACAAAATTAAAAATACATTAGTAGATAATCTAACATCTATACTTAATTATCAAAATTATAGCACAAGAAATGATAACAATTAAATTTTAATACTTATTAAATAAATAGACACGAATTAAGTAATGTGATTTAATTATTAATAAATATCGTAAGAATAAGCAAATAAACGTAATAAAAATATATAAAAAAATTTGAAATTTCTGAAATTATTAATAAAAGCGATTTTTTGAATGGATATAAATTAACTTAATGAAATGTTTGAATTTGGCTTGAAATGCTTAGTTAAACAATATTTCATAGATCCATCATATCCAACTCAAACAAAATAAGATTAAAACGATAATCTGAAATATGACAAAAGGCTGGTTTAGTTTGATTGATTTTATTAACGTCACACTATAAGCAGTCCGAGAGCTATTGGGGATAGACCTAGTAATTTTGAGCCTCGATCAGTGAGAAGGACGATATTTAGGCTGGCTACTCCCTCTCCTGACTTCGACACTATGCCAATGGGAGGCCTTTGAGTCTCGATCCTGAGAGCAAGGCTATCGCGGTATATGACAAAGGATGAATAATTTTTTGAATACTAGAATACAGATAAAAATAAAAAATATCGAAATAATAATAATTTTAAATAAATTACTGAAATATTAGCATTAGCGTTACTGTTAATATTAAGACATTTCAAAAACACAACAATATCCTGATTCATGATATTTATAACTGCATCAAATATAATTCCCACTCATTCTAAATCTAACTTTGTGAAACATTCTATTGTAATACCGCTAAAAAGATGATTTATTAATTTCAAAATGTTTTTTAAAATTATATTTAATTTAATTTAAAATTTATGAAACCCTAATTTTTACTAATAATAACTTAATAATAAATTTTAAAAATGGTAGACTCATATTGCCATTTATTTGATGTAATTAGATTTAAAATATATTATTCAATACTAAAAATACCTATTCACTTCTACGAATAATGGTAAAAACCTTTAAACAGTGTAGAATTCTTAATATTTGCCAAATATAATATTATTATATTACTAACTTTTTATAATTTAAATTAATATTTAAGAAATTAATAGGACAATTAGATTTAATATGATAAATATAAAATATATCATAATCATCTAATATTTTTATATCTTTCGAAGCATTTATATATAATATAGTTAAACAAGAAAATTGGAATACCCTTTCATCAAAAATATTTCTGTAAATTTTCCATAATCAATATTTTTTTATTGTTTGTCTAAATATGCTTTCCTTTCATTCTTATTAGATTGAATTTCATTTTTATCTGCATAGTTATTCTTATAAGAATATAAAAAATAATAGCTAAAGTATCACCTACTGACTCTCTTTGTTGTATATATTTAATTTGCATTTATTGTTAAATTTGAAATACTTTTCTCTAAGTAGTAAATTAATTAAAAAGTTAATTTTTCGTAAGAAATAAGATCATTTATAATATATTTCTTAAAATTAATTAAAAGTACACTAACAAGAATATCAATATCTACTGAATCAAAAATATCTTCATATATATTCTTAGCTATAGATAGATTAAATTACTTTATTTTTAGAAAGATTTTAAAGTTTTTGAACTATTTTTATTAATTTCTGAAAAAAAGTTAATTACAGATTTTTGAAAAATAGTTGGTATTAATTCATATTAATTTATGAACTTTTGAAAAATATGTATTAAAATCATTAGTAACTGTTCTAAATTTATCGGTCTCTTATGAAATTTCAGTGTTTAAAATATTTGTAGATATTTAATATTATTAACTTTTGAAATAAATTGTTTACTGTGCTGTAAATTTTTTATTAATTTCTCTAACACAATTTTTTTATTTTCAATAAATGCAATTTTTTTCATAAATGCTAAATATTCATTTTACAGTAGTAATATTTGTAATGAACTGTGTAATTTATAAGAATTTCTTCCACATATCCTATCATGAAATCTTATCAAGTTATATGTTGTACTTTTCTCTTTCATAAGTTTTAAAATTATCGCTATAACTTTTTTATTTATATTTTGTACTTATACTTTTAAAAGCTCTTAAATGTAAACCATATCTTACTGCCAATTTAGTAATGAATTGTGAATATCATAATAATTTTTTTTCAATATATTGGTTATTATTTAAAATAATAAGTTTAAACCTTATACGTATAGGCCTGAAACATTGTAAGACCTTACATTTAACAACATACAAATTACCAGTACTTACACTTTTGTGTTCTTCTTCAATAAAATCCTTATAATCTCTGTAATTGCATATAATATTTTTCACTCTATCATTAGTAGTAAAATTAAATGATTTATACAAATAACTAATATTAAAATATGCATTTTATGATATAATTTTTATAATACATTTCACGAATGAGTAATTTGTAAATCTTGTAAAATACATAACCATTGACATTCTATTTCCTTTTCATTTGATAAGAAACCTTGAAGAGTGCATATTTTGTTTTTTTTTTTTTCAGATCCGAAAAAAAAATAATATTTTTAATATTACTGTTATTATCAAAGTTACAATTTAGTTCACTAATCAATTTTTAATGAAATCTTTAAAAAATCAGTTCTTTTTATTATTTCATTCTATATAAAACTTATTTTTAAATTTTGATATTGATATAAGCGTTACATTTACAATAATAATAATCCTTGTAATAGTAATCATTGTTTATTTTTTTCAAAAATTTGCTGAATATATTTCTATCATATCTGATTACCTTAAATCATATGAATAAATATGGTAATGTAACTTATATGTACTGATTTCCCATTATAGTAATTATTTAGTATTAGACCATATTTTATAAATAAAAATTCATAATTATCAAAATTATGTTGAATAAATTAAGCACTTTATGATTTGTTACTGTTTTTGGCATATTATTGTTCTTAGTATAATGTCCATGTTAATAATTCTAACGTTAATTAAGTGTAATGATTGTGCAACACATTTACACTGGCATTTGTTTTTATAATTTAATTGGTAAGTACAATCAAAAGCGTTGTGCAACTTCAATATGGAATTCAGATTGCATTTTTTTTTCATTAATTATGCTATACATTTTACATTTATCGTTCTTATACCTTATAAATATTCATTTATGATCTTTATTTGTATTTACGTAATTTTAATACTCCTCTTGAAAATTATTAATTGTATTTAATTCCTTAAACTGATTATATGAATTTTTTTTGATTTATTGCACATGTTAATATATTGATATATTTTTTATTTTAAAGTAAACGTGTTTTAAGACACTCATTAGATAGTTGTTCATAATGAACATTATATTTAACGCAAATAATCTCTTATTTAATATTATTTATTCTAGAATTGTAAGAATTTTTGTTCTTATTCTATGGATTTACGACAACTTTGAATTATATTGTTTTGACATATACTTGACATTGTGTATGGAGGAATGTTGAGATATCTAAGGATTTTTGCAATGGAATGCTTCATATGCTTATGAAGATAAAATGCTTATGAAGATAAAAACTAGAATCTGAAAACCTTTTTCTTCTCCTTGTATCCACACTCTGATTGTCCGTCATGATTCTTTGCACAGAAGTACCTTCACTTCTGAGTCTATGAATGTTGTTTAATGTGTACTGTATTTGTTGTAGGCTCAAATAAATTCGCAAGAATGGCTTGCTGATAGATTTAGTTCCAATGTTTATGTCATTTGTCAATCTGAAAAAGACCAAATTTTCTCAGAATACTTGAAGTGGCTGTGAAATCTTGGAAGATCATACCAGAAACTTTTTTATTTTCTTGGCTGTTAGTGGTTGACGTATTTCAAGCGCCATTCTGTTACGCTTTTCAGGACTCATTGACTTCATATTTGTATGACAGTTATGGACTCACAAAGAAAGTAATTAACATTATTGCTGAATGAGAATCTCAATTCCTAGTAAGCCCCAATCCTACCACGGGGTAAAATTCTACACATGATGGTAAGAAACTCTGCCTCTAAGAAGAGGCATATCACTACCATTATACAAACAATAAATCTTTAAATAAGAAAACCGCTTCATATTTCCCTCTTTTATACAGATTGTAAGGACGTTACTATTATAAACATTGTTCAAATATTTTCAGATGCTAACAATATGAGTATCTTAGCATGTGATACCTTTCATAAGAATTCGACATTTTTTGTGTGTTAGCTTCATAGTATACGAATTTTAAATGTCAGTAATATATATACATATATATGTGTGTGTTTGTGTGTGGTTGCTCGTGAGCGAGCGAGTGTGTAACATATAATTCATGAAGAGTGTTAAATTTATTGACTTTAATGAGGGTGGTAAAAATTCCTTAATAGTATTGTTTATTAAACATTTTACCGCTTCACAGTTAAGGGGCACGGTTGCCTAAAAATGACAAATATACCGATTTTCTGATAATTATTTAGTACCAGTTTTTGATTTATTATTTTTTCAATGATACATTAATTTTGAATTGTTTGCGAAGTTGGGAAAAGTGAAATTGAAAAATATAAGCAAACAAATTTTTGAACTTGACCACGCCCCTTTTTTTGAGATTTCAATACCATTTTTACAATTTTCATCTTATCAAAGTCTATTCGAAAACTAATTTTATTTTGTTTTGATTATAATTGTAGCATTTACTGCTCTTATTATAAATTAAAAGTTTTATTATGAGTGATTTGTTGATATCTCGTGTTTTATTTGTATTGTATTTATTGAGTTAACTCTAGTTACATTTTATATTAATAGTTTCATAAAGGTTTTATATTTTATTATTACATTCTCAGTATTAGCGAGAAATAATTAATACTGTCCAAAATCGATAAGTTAAAAAAATACATACTGAAATTATATGAAAAGGCAATTACTATTTAAAAATGTATAATTAATGCTTGAAAATGGTTCTTTAAGTTAATAGAATCACAAAATTAAATATTTCCAGTGTTATTTACTTTAAAACGTTTTCCTTCTGTTTGAGAATTTCAATACAACAGAAATTTAAAATGCTAATTATTTTATAAATATTTACTAATCACTAGTATTTTATTTCTGTTTTATATATAATGTGTGTAGCAAAATTACTGATGTATTTTGCAAAAAAAATGAATATTTTTCTAACAAGATTTATTTTTTTATATCACGGCTTGGGTTTAATCTCATTCGCATACATCAACATTTTATTTTTTTACCAAAACTACATACGTTATTGCAAAATCTAGCACTAAAGTTGTTTGAAATATTATTAAAAGTATTAAAAAATACTCATATTTAAAAATTAATAAATACAGGAAAGGTACAGTTTTGAAATATTTTCTTCTTTTAAAAAAAATTAATTTTCTAAATTGTATATAACACACATCTAAATTTAGAATCTGAGATCCTTTCCTTGAATATAAACATTATAGACACAATATGCTACAACATAATTTTTTAAATGCATAATAAATAAAGAATAGTTTTCTGAGGATACCGATAGCTCTTATTTTAGTAAAATAACGCTTAAGTAAACGAATCCTTATCACTTTAAGATATCCCTATTTATTTAAAACGAGAAGCTAAGATATTGAAAAAGTATTTACTAGATATTGTTTAAAGCCTTCCGTATTTTGCCGAAAACTGGAAATTGAATCTCCAGCAAATATGTAATTTTAACATGATGTTAGCTTGAAATTTTTTATGTTGTCTTTACTTGTTATTACTAGTCAGTGAATTGTATGGTATTTATTTTTTAAAATGCAACGCATCTCATACCTGGGATTTCAAAAATTCATTCTTTTGTTTTAAAATGAGTACTGTATCTTTAAAAAACGTTTACGTCATAAGAAATTCATGCTTTTTTTAATATAATTCCTGATAACAAATAAATGTATTTAGCATTATTTACAATGTTAAATATGTAGTAAGTAAAATGTTGCATTTGTTTTTTCCTATTTCGTTTGTTAGCATGCTCCATTGTAAGCAAAACATGTCTGTTCAATCCAATGTCAAGTTCACGACATAAACATAAATTAAGCCCTCAATGTAAACAAAAAGAATCTTCGATAAACGCGTCCACACGGAATTTCTATAACTTATCTTGTAAGCCGTTGAAATAGCTTTCAAAGCTCGGACGATTACCTATCATTTATGTAACTTTATTGAATCATATATAAGGTAACACTGAGATGAGAAATTGCTCTGTCTGAAACAGAAAAAAATTCAATCTCCCAAATGTAAATGAATGGACACAACGATCGAAGACGAGCATTTCTGTCAATGTAAATACAAAATTATTCATATAACCACTCTCATATTTTAGACTCTTTAAAACAATAATGCAATTACGGTAGCGGAAAGAAAATACATATATAAATTTTAAGAGGCTCTACACCAGACAACAACGATAAAGGATGTTTCACTGTTATTGCTCTTTAGGTTATTTATCTTCCATTATCTGTTTTAAGCTATTGTTTTATAAGGATTTTTATTTTGGCTTTCTTATATACTTGTACTTTTATTTCAAGAAGATTTGTAATTTTTTGATTAATGGATATTTTAAATAACAAGTCCGTAAAAAGTACATAAAACGTTTTACAAAATTTATTTCACATTAAATCATTCAAATATAAGCAGCTTCTTTGCTCACTGCACCTGTATGATTAATATGCATACATATGTTGTCATTGCTTCTACAGTACATCATTTAATGATTATAAGGAATCTATTTCGAAAACAATAAATTTCCAAAATATTTAAAAACTTATTATGAGCAATAAACCGTTAATGCTTGATAAAAATTTGCCGAATGAATGTGAAATTCATTTCTCCCTTCAAAATTTCAAAATTCCTTCTGAAAATTTTCCTATAGTAGTATCATGCTTTATTTAATGAAGAGTTTATTTTGCTGGAGCGTAGTCCAAATATGAATAAAGACGTAGATGGTTTTGGATAAAGGTCATTAATCTAGGATTTGCTTTGATATTCAACTCTAATTTCTACACCAAAAGAGACTAAATTAATGTAATGCGTTGCTGCCATTACATTATTTTGCATGGCTCGTTTTAGGTAGAATCAGGATGTGAGCCTCTAATTGGTCTTATACATTGAAAATATAGCTCACGGATTTAATCATCTATATCTTAGGATATATATAAAGAGGCAAATTTTATTATATATTATTAAAGAACATTTAAATTTATCCTTAAAAATCAAGAGAAAATCTGAATTTTAATAACAAGAAAATTCTATTTAAAGCAATCCGGCTAATAAAATAATACCACTGTCCATAGTTAGGAGCATTAAAAACACTTTTAATCATCTGAATATTAATTTGGTGATACACTAGATGATTAATTTGGGCTCGAATGCAAAGAGCTTTGTCATAAGATTATACATCACATGCGTAAAGTTCCTAATCCACTCTAACAAATCTCTACTTCTCAAAAGTTTATTTTGCTGTTCACCATAATTTTGGAAACATTATACCAAAGTTTCAACTGTCGAAGAATATTTAATGTTGTTTCCAGGTTATATGAGATATGAGTTTTAAAATCCATCGATTTAAATACATTGTTTTTCATCAAAGTATTCAACTATTCTAGAGAGCAAAAGCATGTCTGAATCATGCAGATTGAAAAACAGCTTTATACTCAAATCATTCATATGCATATTTACAATCTATATAGGATCAATGTCACTTAATAATCTATAAATTTTTGAAAACTTGTGAGATCAGAGTTTGCAATTAATTTCTCGTATCTCTTGATCAGAGGAATTATTAGGGTTTATTCACCTAATTTTTGTTATTCTTAAATAAGAAAGTAATGCATGCTAAATATACTTCGAATTATATTGTGCCACATGAACGATTATTGTATTATTATTTAAAAGTTTCTCTATCCATAATTACATACATTTTAGGTTACTTAAAGTTTTCAACAACATTATTTACAACAGTGCTTAAGAAGCTATAGGTGTGTAAAAACTTTTCGATTAAAATGTTCCCTATTTTGTCTGTTCTTTTTAGTGATTATGGTAGGAAAGAGATCAATATTGAGAGATATGTGATTTCTTCATATAAATATAAATATTTGTGATTTATTGGACTGATTATAAAAAAAATCGGTTCCATTCCTATTAAGAAAAATTGCATAATCTGAAAAATTACTAATTTTGTTTTGTCATATAGACCGGTATTCGTTTCCCCTTATATATGATTTATTACATAAAAGGAATTTTAAATGTTGCAGTAAATATATCTGTGCATCACTGTAATTTTTTTTACTGATTGCTTACATTTTTATTCACTTTTCTGTGCGTTCTGTTTCTCAACTTTCATTAATCACTTAACTTCAAAAAGAATGGATATATATATATATATATATATATATGAAGAAAAGGAATGTATTAATCTGTTGTGAAAATGATAACAAATTTTAATAGTTCAATTTTTAACATTCATAAGATGAAGTCATATTTTACGTAATATGCTTTGAGTTATTGAATTTAATATATTTTCAAAGTCTCCTTAATCTAGCAGTAACTAACATAAAAAAGATCAAAGAAATCTTTTCTAAGGATAATTATGCATAGTTTAAGACATGAAGCCCAAATATCCAAATATTTGTTAATTTTTGTCTCTCACTATAATGTCATATATATATATATATATATATATATATATATATACTAGGAATATTCCGAAAGTATGTTCTGTCATTTTTACATCGTCATTTATTGCATGAAAAAAAATGAGACCTTTTATAATCAGCTATACATCTTGCACTATTTTTTGATATACTTCAATTGACATTAACACATTTGCCATACGCGTGAAATCAGTTTAAAGGAACCACCCTGATAAAACTAAGTGCCTTGTGATGCAATAAATTGTTGTACAGCCTTCTCCACCTCAGTTTTAGCACGTCTAATGCACAATATGGAGGGCACGTCTGACTCTGTTATGCGCGCCTACCCGCTAGCACTATGTCTTGCACTCTTGCAATCTTGTTTTCATTCGTGGAATTGGAGGAACACCCACTTCGATCTTCATCCTCTACACTCTACCTTCCTTCTGTGAACTTGCAATACCAGCGCCCAACTATTTGACGAGAAATGAACTGTTTACCATACATGTTTTGTAGGCGTTCATGAAGGACCAATCCCACTTCCCCATTCATATCGTATCAGCACTCACTTCCTTTACCAACCACTTGGTCAGAGACGTCATGGGCACGCTGGTCTACTACAAAACTCTTTTCTTCATCGTTTTGTGCAAGAGTCATTCCTCCTCCACTGACGATACTTCCTACTATAGCAAATTCCTAACTTTCCCAACTTTGCTTCCACGATAGCAAAGAATGTGGATTCTTATACCGCTCATTGTTTCATCTGGTACATTTTGAGCTCTTTCAGAAAAATGACGAAGCTTACTTTCAAAACACACACACACACACATATGTATATATGTAAGAAAATGTTTTTAATCCATTCATTTTTCAGCAAAGAGGGAAAAATGAATGGATGAAAAACACTTTCTTCTGAAACATATTATTTAAATGGATATTCTACTAATGTACAAATACAAAGAAAAAAAAAGAACAAACTAACAGAACTCTCAAAACCATATGATGTTACTCCCACTGTCATGCCTTCTCCTTTACCAGAGTGAAAAATCCCGTAGAGAAGAAATTCACATTTGAATAATATAAGATTAAAATCTATCGAATGTTTAGTTACCTAACGCGCCTAACTCGTTTATTGATAACTAGCGCGTGTAATAGATTCAAATAAAATTAAGAAAGCGATCTAAACACGAATTAATTAAAATTTGTAATAAAACTGATATTTCTTATTATTAGCTTAATTTCTAATTTTAATGTTTGTATATATTATATTATTTAATGTAATTATAAATATAAAAATAATAATAAATCATAAAAAGGCACTGTATTTAATTTTTTCAGAAATTAGTACAAATTCATTAAGTGAAAGAAAACATTCTAATTTATTTTTGTGTTTTTCTCATATACACAAATAAAAAATTAAAAATTTTCTAAATATAAAAAGGTTTCCAATATTCCCCAAAACGAATACAATACCTGAACATGATGGTATGAAAATTAAATTAAAAACAAAATATTGAAAAAGGCAAAGAGATTTAAAAAAACAATAGCTTAAAATAAAGTTAATAGTAACTTTTTTGATTTCATCATCTAACTTAAGACAGTTTCTGCTGAGTTAAACAAGTTTAACGTTTTACAAATTTAACTTTTCTAATGGAGAAAAAAAAAGGTTTACAAAATTGTTTTTAGAATGAATAAATTCATCATATCTAAGATATGTAAATCAGAAGGAAAAGGCTAAGAAAAACACCCATAAGAACACAGAGATGTGTCCAAGATAAATATCATCTTTAAAGAATAAAATGATTATAAATTATCAACAAAATGATTTAAAATAAATATGTACATGCAAGCTTGGCAAAGAAAACTAAACATGTATGCCTGCCATACTTTGGAAAACCAACAAATTAGAAGTTATATAAAATATAATACATGTAACGTTTCTATAGGTATTAAGACTTAATTATCTTGTCTTATACTGCACCTTATGAAACAACGAGCTTAAGTTATATTTCTTATCATAAACTATACTATAAATTTTATTATTTTCAAAATTTATATGCTTCAAAATTTAACTACCCTTCTTAAACATGTAGAAACGGCTTAGCACCTTTGTTATTATTATTTTGAAAGATTATAATACCATGAATATATCTAAAAATGCATTAAAATTATATATATATATATATATATATATATATATATATATATCTGTGTGTGTATGTATAAGAGAGTATTGTTATGATACAAGAAGAAATAACCCACATATAATTTATTTTTCAATAAAAAGTAAAATTTTAAATTTTAATTGAAAATTCATTTCTTTAACAGCCACAAGTCATGTAAATCTTCAGAATATCTTCTAAGAATCTGTGTCATTTTTTTTTTTGTTTTACTTAAGGCAATCCTTTATGAGCAATTTTATGCATCTTTTTATGGGCACCCATTATGGAGGCAGTTAAACGTGACTGTAACACTTCTTTGTCTATCTTTTCTTCATATTGTATTATATTTTAACCTCTATGAATAAACAGCAGTCATTTAACGATACATAGAATGGAAAAATTCTCTCCCGTAAGAACTTGTTTTCCGCTTTATCTCAAAGTCGTCAAATTTTTATTTATCTGCATTCCGTTGAGATAGTTTTGTTGTAGGTAATTGAATTAACGAAGTAAATGTGAAATGGGTCACGTAATGGGGATAATACTTACTGAACAGTTTTTTCGATTATGTTATAGCACTTATGTGAATGCATGCCAATGAAAGTGTTTGCAGTATATATATATATATATACTTAAATGATCAGGAAAATTCTAATTTTATCCACACTGAGTGAAGAGCTATTTCTAATTATTTATTCAGCTGTCACCAAAGGAGCTGTTGCTTGACCAACCATATAAAGTCGTAGCTGACCAGTTTTCAAAGCTTTAACAGTTTTTGCATATATGTTTGACGTCTGCTTTCACACGTAATGAATTTTATTTTCAAAAATATGTCGTAATAATTTTCTACTAAATATTTTTGAATTGAATTAAATTATGTATGAAAATTAAATGGTAATCGTTCGCTTTAATTTTACTTACATCTAACTTAAGAATATATTCAATTTAATTAGCCACCTAAGATACTATTGTTTTAGGTGAATCTCATTTGATATCTCATGATCAATTTTCCATTCTTTTTTTTAATTTACTTTAATTTTAATTACATTTAGCTTAAATATATTCAATTTAATAATTTAATGTTTGCTTTAATTTTAATTTCATATAACTTAAATACATTCAATTCAATAATTTATCGTTTTCTTTACCTTTAATAACAGAAAAGTTAACTATTGTCAATTTCTCAATGTTTCATCGTTTACTTTAATTGTTATATTTAATTGAGTAATTTAATAATAACTATAAAAAAGCGCACATTGGGTGGCTTAATCTGTTCTTCGCAAAAAACTTTGCTAATAATTGTTTTATCCATAGCTTTAATTTTAATTATAATTAGTTAAAAAAATTTCTGTTTAATAGTTTATCTTTTGTTTAATGTTAATACTTGAAAAATATTGCTATGTTCCTTTTAAATAGTTTATCTTTTGTTTAATTTTAATTTTTGAAAAATATTGCTATTTTCCATTTTAATAATTTATCTTTAATTTAATTTTAATTTTTGAAAAAGCTTGTTAAATTCCATTTCAATATTTTCTTTTCACTTACTTCTAGTATTTATTTGAATAATTATTTATAAAATATGTTAGCACTTTTGGTGACTATACGTATTCTTTGCAAAATTTTGCAGAGAAAAATGTCATTTTCAATGTAAAATAGTTATTATTTTTAACTGTGTTATTTTGATTATAATTAAAATATATTAGAAATACATATGTTGAATTGCGCATACACTGAGACATTTGTATTCAAAATTTGTTTTTATACCGAAAAATGAAATAGTTTTTTTTAATAATGTTTTTTTTTCTTCAATATATTTCTTTAAAACAGCACATATATTTTTATTAGTTCTTAATATAGAAATTTTCACTATGTGTGTTCATTCAAACAAATTGTCAAATTAAATATGAATACATAATTTTGATTATGCATCTTGAATAAATTGATTTGAGTTTCCTTTGCTACTTTTTGATTGATTGTTTATTAACATCATTTTTTGAAGCAGCACGAGGGACGAACTTCGGAACCTTGTGGTTAACAAACACAAGGATAACATCTGGGTTGTAGAATGGTTTTGCTTTGATATTTGAGTAATGTTATTAGCAAACGAATACACAATAATCACCACACATAATTATGAAGAACTACCTAGTGAAAATGTTGACAGAATCATTAATTTATTTAAATTTTAGGAATTTCATATAAGTAAAATTTTTACATAAAATAACGATTACTAACATTTATACTTTTATGAAGTTTTATTGATTTCAAAAATAAAATAAATTGGAGTGCTTATATTTATAGCTTATCTTTCAAATAGGTGATAATTTACTAAAAAATAAATACATTCAATGTGACTTTTTGTGTTTTTCTAAGTATCGGTGCATTAGAAATATTTAATTTTTGAAGAATCAAAACTATTTTCATAATTTTTTAATGTTTACTCTCAAAGTATTTTCTTACTTTTCGTACAAAAATATTTCAAGAAATTAACATATTAATGTTTGAAAAAAAACATTATTTATTGAATTTTCTTCATTAAAACACATTTATTCTATAATTATTAAGCAGTTTTAAAAGTAACAAAAATTTCTCATTAAGTTTTACTTATTATCATTTTTTTAAAAATTGAATTTAGAAAATCATTATAAGATAATAAAATTCAGAAGGAGATGAAAGCTTATTCGGTTGTCTTTTCATTTAAAATAATACAAGTAATTTTTTTGTAATTATCTTTATTGAATATCATTTGACAATAAAACGACCATTTTAAAAATGTGGAAAATATTAAAGTTGAAATTTCACTGGCTTTTTTTTGCTTATTTTCACATAACTTTGTTGTCTAATCATTTGAGGGAAAATAGAGCTTAGGAATACGTTCATTGTTTGCAATATTTTTATTAAATTTAGTGAGTATAAATAATTATTGTATTATGAACTATGATGCATTATTTATTCATGTGTGCAGAACTTGCACACATGAATTCTGAGGAATGTGCAGAAAGTTTGGGGGCTTCAATATCTGAGAGAACAGTTTCACGATGATTGGCCGAAAGCCACTTTCCCATAAGTTGGAATTTTCAAAGAATGTCATTGACGTCAATCTAACAGTTCGAAATATTAGATGTTATCGAAATGGAGTTCGACAATTGAAGAGACAATTTGATCTTCATTACTGAGTATTTTTCCTATTTTTCTACTGATTGTCGCCAGATGATGTTATAAGCATCGAGAAAATTAGCGATCTCTAATGTTGACCCCCGTACCTCTTGTCAACTTAGCATAATTGTTTGATGATGCCCTCACATACTCTAGAAGATCCCCCTTTGGTAGATCACATTGTTGGCACCATGTTATGCTGATGAGGCTTTCGTAGTCGGTTCCACCACTGCACATACAACATTTTCAAAATAATGTTTTCCAGAAGGACATCGAGTGACCTTGTACGGCTTTCATCAGCAGATACGACTTCCATTGTACTAGTTGCTTCCTTGGCCTACTATGATTTATGTTCCTGTACCGATCTAGCACAGCTGGGATGTGATAGGCCGTAATTTTCTTTATATGCCCTAGTCTCAATCGATGGACAAATTAAGGAAGATGGTTGAGAGCATAAAGATTTCTATCCCTCAGAACACTATCCGAACGCTAATTGAATCCGGAGGGCTTTGAGGGGTTTCAATCCCATAGGACAATATCCGTACTCTGACTGAACCTTTACCTCATAGGGTTGCTGTTTGTATCGCCATGAAAGATGTTCTTATTTCCTATTAATCCCTTGAATTCTCTAAATGTTGTATTAAAATTATTATCATTTAAATAAAATCACTTATTTACCATTATTTTATCTGTATGTGTATAAGTTTTCATCACATTCTACTTAATCTTTATTGACGTTGCATTTTGATGTAGACCCTTTTATATGTAATTATTTACTAAATGCAAGAAGTAAAATACTTATCTGATAAACTAGAGTAAATTAGATCTGTAAAAGTAATAACGAATGGTATATAAGATGCAGTTAAATTGCCCAGTGTGTTAGAGCCTGCTCCGCAAAATCTAATTTACGAATTTATCACAATTAAATTGATATTTGTTAATGATTATGAGAGCTAAAACTAAGTTATATCATTTTCATTTCAAAGAGAATTTATTTTCATTAAAGCATAGAGTCTTAAACTTTCTAAGAAGGATTTGGAAATTTCTTAATAAGATTGATTAGCAGATAAATGAATTTTGAATCGAATATTATTAAAGTAGTACAATATGAGCGAAATACTTTTATCCGAAGAATGTCAAATATTATTTAATTATGCATTTCCGAGTTGGCGTATAATAAATTCATCTTGTTGTCACTGCTTGTAAGGAAATTAAATCTTTGAAATATCTAGATTTCTTATCTTAAACTATTTTGCATATATTTGGATTTCACCAAAACATAATGCATCAATTAAAGTAAAATTGAGAAATAAATCAGAGACTTTGACAGAAAAGTTTTGCGAGAATTTCTAATCCAAATCTTTTACATTGAAACTTAATTTAATTTGCACAGTTGCCTATATATGAAATAAACGCATTAAAATATCAGATTATTTTTTTTAATTTTCTTAATAAAACATCGTATATTAATGTTTTATATTATTTTCTATCCATTAAAATTTAATTATTAATTTAATAATGCATGTGACAATCATTCGATGTAATGCACATAAGTATAATAATAATCACATGAAAATGATATTACTTTAAATCCTTGCAACCATTTCAGTTAAAACAAACGTTTTGTATTAAAAATCATGAAAATCATAAGATATGAACCAATTTCTTGAAAAAAGAAATACTTATGTTTGAAAAAGGAAAAAAAATGATGGATAACTATCTATGTATATAAAACTATAACTTTAAGAATTATAATGGATAATCATTGAATAAAAAATACTATGAAACTTAAGTTATAAGCTAAAAGTTAAAATCTTAGAGATAAAAATTTTATTCAGGTTTCTTTCTTTTTTTTTAAAAAAAAATATATGAATGCAATTTATATAGTTCTTTTCAGAAAGAATCGTAAAATTTCCAAAAGAAATTAGGAAGTTGTTCTGATTAATTGGGCACTCTCTTTCGCCATAGCGAAACAAATATTACATATAAGCGTTCTATATATTAAATCTATTAAGCAAATAAGCGTTCTAACGTAAGCGGAAAATAAAAATACTGATAAATGAAAGTTATCAATAAGAACTTCAAGGGAATTGATAATAGTATAATTAGGTTATCAAGTGAATGCTACTTTTATTTCCCTATTCAAGTTGGAGTTCCAACATAATTGATAAAATGCAAAATAGTCAATGCCTTTATTAAATGATGACCTACAAACAAAGATAATAAATTATCATTTATTAAAATTCAAATATGTTAAGGAATATTTAAGAGAGAGAGAATACAATAGCTTTTTAAAATCTTATTTTAATATACAAATAGAAACATTCTCAACATTTAGTAGAGCTGAAATGGAACACCTTATTTTCATCAATATAGCTTGTATCAATTTGTAGAATAAATTATTTCTGGAAAACAAGCTCACTCGTCTTTGCATAGCTATACATTCCTAGAAGTTATACGCCTAATTAGAAATGGCTTGATTTCTCCATTATTATCTCAGATTACAAAAGGATACACGAGCCTATTTCTAAGAGTGATTTCTCTTTCAATTTAAGGTCACTTCCCAGTAAGTCGTGATATTTACATTCATGAATATTGAAAAGCTTCGCCAAACACATTTAATTGGGGTGAGTGTGCTATCACTACAATCTACCATCAATATGGTACCGGGTAATACACGTGATGTATTACGACATCTGTACGACTAATGTTACTTAATTCGTATGCCCGATAGGTAGAGACTACAATTATATTCATCGTTTAGTGATTGTGAAAGTGCATTTAGAAAGGCATACTTAAGGATCTCTTAGGTATTATCAAGTAAGAAAGTGATTATTTGAATGGAAAACGATAGTGTGAGTTCATTTGCTTAGATCGTTATTAAAATAATGCTATTGAGATTCCTTACATTAATACGAAAAAAGAAAAATTACGACATTGCTAAAACGAAAGATTTATTAATAAACAGTTCTGCTTTTCTGTTATGTAAAAACAATTTGCTTAGTTAATTCT
>BMAW01097031.1:294514-351059 GCA_019974015.1 Nephila pilipes | reverse complement strand
GATATATACATATATATATTTTAAAAGAGAAGAGGGCTTTTAAAAATCAATATAATTTTTAATTTTGAATATTAGTTCTAGAAATATTCTTTTTTTTTGAAACATATGTCGTACAGAGTGCTACCCTGAGCCAGA
This sequence comes from Nephila pilipes, assembly GCA_019974015.1. NCBI lineage: Eukaryota > Metazoa > Arthropoda > Arachnida > Araneae > Nephilidae > Nephila > Nephila pilipes. The sequence goes on along the minus strand of BMAW01097031.1, from coordinate 350,924 downwards.
AAACAAGGCTGAAAGGTTATATAATTCTACAATTTTTTTTTTGGGAATGTAAGTTTAACAAATTTTAAAATAGCTCTTCCGCAACCACAGCAAAAAAAATTAATAGCTTTGAACCATATTGATATATTATCTTGATTTCCATTTCAAGCATACTAAAGGAAAATTTATGTAAATATCTAAAGAAAAGACGAAATCAATTTTTTCTTGTAGTAGTATACTGAAGACATTCTTATTACAATAATTTTTATCTTGCACCTAACCTACAATCTTTATGCAGCATATCACGTGGAATCCATCTTTTCCTTTTATAAAGCTATGTCTGTAACATCCTGATTAAAACCAATCAAAAGAGAAAAAAAAAGAAAAAAGAAAAAAGAAAAAAAAAAATCACGTGCATATTAAAGTAAAAATAAAAATCGACAAATTAGCTGGTAATTTTAATATATAAGTTTTAAAGTAGTAGCATACCTGAATTATTGATAATCCTGAAATAAAATTTTATTATTAATGTTCAATAATGAAAAACTGAAATTATTAATTTTCTTATAACTTATATGAATTTAAATATTAAATCAGAGTAAATTTATATCCTGTTTCAAATGGCTAAGCGTACAAACATCAAAAGTGATCTGAAACTACACTTCTGGCTTTTAAAATTGCAACACCCTGAAGAAAGCAAATATAGAAAGGATATTTATTGTGCGTAAACAATATAGCATGAAGACAAAATGATTAAATTTGCAAACAGTTTTGACGGTTATAGAGTTGCGAAATTAGTAGAAACAACTTCCACCCCTGACAGCTAAAGCGGCCTTTACTCGGTTAGGCATGAAGTGGAACTGGCTTGGATGGCAAAAACGGGCTACTCATTCCATGCTCTTTCAAGTTTATACCACACTTCATCAATTGTATTAGCTGTAGAAAGATGGCGGACCCTTTTCTCAGCAACCCATGATCATATGTTTTCAATGGGTGACAGATCTGGAGACTGGGCAGGCCAGTCAACAGTCGAATATCCTATGTATCGAGGAAAGTCAGAATATGACGTGCAGCATGTGGTCTTGTATTATCTTGTTGGAAGAGGGCGTTTGGCAGGCCTCGAAGATAAGGCACAACCACTGGACGTAAGGTGTCAGAAATGTATCGATCGGTGTTCAAATTACCATCGATCCGTACTAGAGATATATGTGTCGTGTACCCAATGGCTTTCAAAACCATCACATCAGGGGCAGAGCCCTTAAGCCGATATCTAATGCAAGCAGGCAACGAGTGGTCTCCTCGGAATCTCTAGACACGTATACAGCCAACAGAATACTGCACGCAGAATCGGGACTCATTGTTCCACTCCTGCATCCAGTTTTGTCGTTCGTTCTGCGCATTAGAATTCCTGTACAGAGATCTCTCTATGCTGTATTCTCAATGGAAGTCGAAGTAATAGTCACCCGGCTGACTGTCCAGGCCACTGCAAACGTCGTAGCACCGTACGAGCGGTTATTGAGCATGCTGCAAACCAGTCCCTTTACTAACAATTAGTTCGTGATGTAGTTGTGTGGTTTTTCAGGGCCGACCTCCCAATATGTCTGTCCTCTCAGGCGTTAGTCATGGGAGGGAGTGGAGAACCTGCGTGCTGTTCAGTTGACTCTCAGCAATGCATTGATTCTTGATAGTGATTGAATTTCGACCAGTGCGACGGGCAATATTACGGAACGATAATCGATGGGCAACAATCCTACATCTATCGAATTCCGACACTTGTTGATAAGCATTTCTTTTTATTCGAGGCATAACACGATATTGTTAGCAAACCTCGACCATACAAAGCGCTTTCCGAATGTGAAATCCACTACACAACTGCTTCCGGGTTCATCTTGCGCAGTATGGTCTTGAATTATCATGTTGCAGTATAACACCTTTTCTGTTGACAATCATTGGACACTTCTCAATTAAAGATTGATTTACTCGATCCAATTGTGGACAGTAAATGTCGGCAATCATAGTTTGTCCAGGTTTCAGCCCTTCAAAATGAACGAACACGTGATTATTCATCCAAACACAGAAAAGCGTCTTAGCTGTACTTCTTGGCGATTCATTCGGAGAGAGTTCTGCCTTTTGAGTTTTTGATTATCATAGAGGACCCATTTTTTTATCTCCAGTGATCAAGTGGTCAAAAACCGTTTCTGTATCGTGCCACTGAAGCAATAAGTTACACATGGCGAATCGGTTAGCTTTGTTTTTATTGGACATAACATGCAGTACCCAAACATCTGCTCTGCTTACTTTACCAATCTGCTGCAATTACTCATGGATGATCGACCAAGGTTGGTTAAGAGTGTTTGACTTTTCTTTGACTTCTGATACGGATTTGCTTCCACATCCGCCCTTAACGTGTCATTGTTTTTAAGTTGTTGGTCTTCCTGATCGGTACGAGTCGGAAAGATCGAAATTAGCAAATTTGAACTTAGAAAACTACCTTTGGTATTTAAAAACGTCTAAAGTGATTGGATAAACATTGCAAATGTTTTTGGTAACAACCGTTGAGTTACTACCCTTTGAAACTCAAAAAGCATATAATGTTGGGCATGTACGTCTTCTGGCATTTAGCTGGTCCTTTTCACCCAAAATAGAAAAAAATAAAATACGAGTATACAAATCCCTCTAACCTTAAAACGTCCATAACACGACTTTGAAGTGCACAATGAGCTGATAATTGATCCACGAATATCGACATCCGCAGAAACGACATTACTTTCTGGTCCTCCTAATACATTGCTATGAAAACATTATAAGAAAAGAAAAAAGAGATTTAAAAATTATATTTGGTAAAAATAATCGGTAAATTATATAGATTGTAACCATCTAATGATTGCATCAGGAGCAATAATTGTAAACATGATAGTTTTTGATATAATATATTTATTTTGAACGAAATTTATACGAATAATGTTAAAAAAGTATAGATACTACATTGGTTACTTTTAATAGGTAGGATAGTTTTAGAGCATAAAATAAAATGCACAAGCATGGAAGGTCACGAAGTATTAGAAAATTATACTGAGACTCTTTCAAAGGAGGAACTTTTCGCTTATATTTCAGTTTTGTATGTACATGGAGTGTCAGAAGCCAGAAACTTGGAATTTCATTTATTAAGGACTACTACATGGGGTGTACATTTTGAAAGGAAACCTTGGTCAAAGACTAATTTTGTGAAGTATCAAGAGTTTTGTGATTTGATATCTGCACAAGTTGATTTGATATCAAATCAACACGTCGTTATAGAGTAAAAGAGGATAAATTTGCAATGATTTCAGAAGTATGGAATCGTTTTATGGAAAACTGCACAAGCTGTAACAATCCAGCTCAGAATATAGCAATCGATAAACAATCATTTCCTTGTAAGACTAGCTGTTCATTTATCAAGTTTATACCTTGGAAACCCGATAAACATGGCCAAAATATTTGGCTTGTGCAGACTTATAAAATAAGTATATTTTGAATGTATTTCCTTTCTTAGGTAAAATTAACAATGAGATAAAATTGAGAGGCTTTTTTAGCATGTGGTTACAAAACTAATTGGGAAAGATAATCGTTTCAAAATATTAGAATAAATATCACAATTGACAATTTTTTTTACTTCTATTGAGTTGGTTAGAAGCTAAAGGAAAAACAGAAGAGTTTAGTTTACATTGTGAATAGGGTCAGATGAGAAATTCCAGGTTGTATAAAGAAAGGAACAGAAGCATTGTGTTCGATAAAAATATCGAAAAATGAAGAAACTGGCTCAAAAAAAAAAAAAAAAAAAAAACGTACCCAGAATAAAAACGAAAATGAGTTTGATAGTCCTGAATTCTAAGCAAACAAGCATTACAACTGAAAATAATTCAAGGAAAATACCTGAAAACGCCAATTTTTATAATGCAACAAATATGGCATAGACTTTGTTGACCAAGTGACAAGGCAATATTCATTCAAAGCACAGGTTCAAGAAGATAGCCAGTTCACACATTCTAGAATATTTTATACTTTGCTATCATAAACGCTTGAATTATTGAAAAAAGCAGGGTGGATGAAAAGGAACTGTGAACTGAAAATCCACCTAAGCGTAAGAAATGTTAGGTAAAAAAATGTCACAGAAATGTGACAAATAAAATATGTTCTTGTAAAAAAATGACATGTGACATATGTACAAAAGATGTCATCTATAAGTGTATTGAATGTAAATAATGTTAGTAGTTACTTTTTTTGTTTATACTTTCATAACACCTTGCAAATTTGGTCGTTATTTTCTAATATATTTTTTGTGTGACTTGTACATATTTGCTAAAAATATTAATATATATATATATATATATATATATATATATATATATATTTGCTAAAAATATTAATATATATATATATAGGTAAAATAAATAAACTTAAAAAATATTCAAAGAATGCATTTATGAAAAATATTTTCGGCTTAAAACTACACCAACAGACGATTTAAATATAATCTTGAGAATTTTTCAGTTTGTTCAGCAGGGAAAAATCTATAAAAAATTTGGAAAAGATATACCATTATAATCCTGACGGTAATAACACTTGATAAACTAGATCACTACATATTCTTTACCTCATTAGAACCTCAAAATAAATAGTATTTGATTTTCATTGAAATTGAGGGACCCTCTGAGTAGGAAGTGTATGCTGATGGATACAGGATTGGAGACAATAGTATTTTTTGAATACATTGTGGTGTATATACAGAGCATAAAGAGTTTTTTTTAATTAAATAAATATAAAATATTTTTTACAGATAGATATTTTAACTATTAATTTCTTTATCAGACGGGTAATAATTATAATAATTGAAAAATCTATCTTTATACAGCAGCATAGTTTACAAATAATTTCTGATTAATACAATGGTTAAATAATGTTTCTCAAATAAAATTAAAAGAAGTACTTGCAAAAATAAATTAACTAACGTTTTCTGAGTTAAGGCACCGAAAAATAACACGCAAAATGAAATAGCACATTACTTTACTAAAAGGTAATTTTTTAACGCTCTGTATTGCTTCCTGAAATGCAAATTTAAAATAAAAAACGTTTTGATAATTGGAATATATACTGAAACTCCAATATTAGAAAACATATTAAATATCGATAGTTATTAACAATTGTAAAACATATTTTTCCATCAACTATGAACCTTTATTAAAAACATAATTTAAAATTAACTGTACTCCCTTCTGTGTATCATGGTGCCTTTATAGATTTTAACTCACTGTGGTTCTGATTATCCCTATACCATAAATTTTCACTTTACGAAACTTAGCATTATGAACAAGGAACAATGGATTTGAAATGCAATAAATTACGAAAGCTGTATACATTGATTTACAGAATCAATTAACATTAAACATTGGATATAGATGGGATCCAGTGAGCATAATTTGTCACGATCAATTGCACAAGGATTAATTTTGTAGTCTAATTAATTAAAAAGAATTTTTCTAGCAGAAAAACCCTTTTAAAAACCTGATTAACACTCCAAATCCTAGATGGAGAGTGAAGAATTTTTGGGAATTATAATAATGTTTTCTTATTTTATCTTTCGAACTCCTATCTAAGAGAATTCTGGAGAGTCCGTTATTCTTATTATTTCTTGATGGTGAGTACAGAAAGAAGAGGGGAATAATAATTTCTTTAGAGATTTTCGCAGAGAGCTATTTCATATTGTAAAACACCTTTACCAAAAAAAGGTAAAGGCGTTTTAAGATGAGGGCCTAGTTCTATTTCGATTTCCGATTCAGTCGAAAAGAGATATATTGAGCTATATTACAGTTTTTTTTCCTTCTACGCCAATTAATTTGCTTTTTCAATTGGAGAAGATATAAATTTTATAAAAAGAATTAAAAAAAAAAAAAACCCGAAAGGATTAAAAAATTTCAGTTTATTAGTAGATTAAGACGTTGGTTCGTAAAAGTATAATTTGAAACTTTTTCTACGATGCGCATTTTCTTTTTCATTTCCTCTTTACTTTTTTAAGTATCTATTTTTAAAACAAAATGACTAGTTTAAAATCATTGCCTTTCTTAGTTTATCTATTTCTGCTTGATTCAGAGTTCATCAATATACCTCGTAAATATGACCCAGTCAGATGACAAAGTCAATACTCAAATGTGTATTTGAATCTTCAAATCCACATTACACCAATATTAGGACATAAAGCTACAATATATCTAACGTGTGTCAACTCCTGTTATGTGATGGTCTTTATCTGAATTTAACAAAGCCTGAACTTGTTACTTAGCGATACTAAGTTCGTTACTTTACCAAATAGATTAACTTTCTTTTAGTAGAATTTGATAATAATTTAACATCAGTATTGAAAGCGACAACAATATCACAGTTATCTGAAGATAATACTGTAAATTACCTCATTTTATTTAATACAATTATATTTCTTATTAATATTTCAAATATGAATACCAGACAGTATTTAAACAATTATTAGTACACTCAGAGGAATCATTTTGTAAAAATTAAATTAGTAAACTTCATAAGCTTTACAATTTTTTCTAGATATACCAACGTTTTATTTGTTCGAGGATCTTCTGTCAAAACTTATTAAAAAGAAAGTTTTTCTTTTATCTAAGATAGTCTCTTGAAATTCTGTGTATTCGCACAAGGATTTCAGAAACTATAAGTTACAGAATAAGGTTTTTGCATAATAAGTCTCTCTTTCTCGTCTCAAAATAATTGTTAATTCATATTCAAATACAGTTTTTAAATCTTTAAAATTGCTCTGATATTGTGATAAGCAAGAATTGGAAACATAATATGAATGTTGGACACCATCAAGCCTTTTTTTACGACCGAAAATCCCGTGTGGTCATAACAATGAGTTCGAGGTTGGTGAAATTTTGGTCGAGACGCGTGTTCGAGCCCCAATTCATTATGGAGCCATCGTGTAATGGGACTTACTGCCATTAAATCTGTGAGAATTTAAAGTCTTCAAGTTGGAAGTGGAAAAAAGGGTACCAACTGAGGTGTCGATCTCTTTACCTGATCATGATTCAAAATTACGAGGTATATTGGCTATGGTTAGCGGACCTTTGTGTCAGAATCGAAATAGTCAGCTGAAAGTGTTCATTTTGATATTTCTCTATATTCCGAAATCTGCTGCTCAATATTGACACTTCTCTAAGAAAGTGAGTCGAAATATTTCTGTCCTGAGTATTGATACTTCAATGTTATGTTTCGTGGAAACAAGATTTCGAGCTACCTTAAATATCATTTATTTATTGCTTGTAGCATTTATTTTCGACAAAATAATTATTCTATAGAAAGTTGTGGTTGTGCAAACAATATATTCATTAAATTTTATAAGTCCTTTAAAGTTAGAGAACATGCTGAGGAAAAAAGAACATTCAATTACTTCACAGAAATAATTTAGTTACAATTATTTCATTTTTTTTGGTTTACTGCCTGTAGTACGTGTAAAATTTATAATTGTTAAGTTATTTCTAAAGATATTTGTAGCAAATTTCAGATTGTTCTTTCTCGTTAATATGAAATAAAATAAAAATACGAGATAATGAGAAACGGAAAATATTATAAGAATATGTCTGGAATTATTAGCATAAATAACATTCTTTTCTTCAGCAACTAATCTTCAGGGTCTGGATAACAGCTACCTAGAATTACTAAAAATGATCCATAAGATGCTTTTATATACTTTAGAATATAAGTTTTAAATTCCCTTAACATAACATAAAGTAAAATTTTATTAATATATAGATTTGTAAGTTATACTACAAGACTCTCTGTGTATTTATTTTATCATTTAAACAATATGATTTTAAATTATGAAATCAAAAAAATATATTTAAAATTTATAATTAAGCGATTTTTTTTCTCAACAGAGAATATCCTTTGCTATCTATGTACATAAAATATTGCCTTGCCTATATGTTGCTCTATTTAATTGACATATTACATTTATGGTTTCTAAATAGTTCGGAACGATAGCTGGAAAAAAATTATTTCTTAGAAATTTTTCAATTCATAAAATAATCTTTTAGTGTAAATGTATTACCAATTCACATATAACAAAATGCAAAATTTTAATAATTTTATGATTTAAAAATAGATAATTTACTCATAGTATAGCCTGAATATAGTTAAATGCATTCTTACATTGTGTAGACTTAAAAAGATTGTCTTCATTTAATTCTAAATAATTTGATCTAAATTTTTTTTTAAAACCATTTTTCATACAGAAAGAAGTCCAGCTATTAAACCGCTATTAAAATAACAATATGATTTCTCAGTCCTTTCTCTCTCTCTCTCTTTCTGTATATATATATATATATATATATATATATATATATATATATAGAGAGAGAGAGAGAGAGAGAGAGAGAGAGAAGAGAGAGAGGGAGAGGATATAGGGAAATCTCAGATTGTGTTATTTTAATAGTGGAACTTCTTTCTGCATGAAAAATGGTTCAAAACATTTAAATGAGGTTTTATATATATGTAAGAGAGATAGATAGAGACAGAACAGTTCATTTTATAGTTCTATGCCTTTTTGTTTGAGTTAATCCATTTTTGTTCTGGTATAAACTGCCTTATATTTCGTCTTCTATATTGCAGTGCTAATCTGAAGCATAAAATTTACGCGTTAAAATGAAAAACTGCTTATTTGTGGAATACTTCTACTTTTTAAAGGCTTGGTAAGTAGAATATTGTTTTTGTATTACAATATAAATTATTTATATGAACTCTTTACTATATGAAAAAGGTTTTAAATAATGAAATTATATAAATGTAAAATAATGATTAAGAAATAAGATCAATTTATGAATTGTGAAAGAAACACATTTCTGAACTAGTAATGGAACTAAAATTCTGTGCAACTTAGAGAACATCAATTCGTAATTAAATAGCTTATAAATTTCAAACAGAGTTTAAATCGAATAAAATACCTAAGAACCTTTATTAAGTGTTTACTAATAACTTGCATTGAGATGAGAGGGAAAGAAATATTGTAGAAATAAATGCAAACTATAAGAAAAGTAATTTAAAATATACTGAAACTATTACTTATTTTTACAGATACGGAGGACCAATAAACAGAATAAGGAATATAATGGTCAAAATGGGGAAATATATATTTATAATTATGAAATTCTTCCAGAAAAAGTTGGAGTTTGTTATAGATTCGATCAATAAATTGTAAATTCTTAGTAAAATTTTATTGAAGTGTATTTGTATACTTATTATTATGCATATATGAAAACTACTTTTTCAATGAGAAAAATTAGTCAAAAATTTTCACGGTTGCGTGAATGTAAATATCAACACTTAGAAATTTCCAGAATTTCATATAAACATTATATATAAAAAAATTATTATTTGCTTTTTTAATACAGAACTTAAAAATTCTCTCTACATAGCTATCATTAACTGATATTTTTATTCTTTCATTTTTAATGGTAACTATATTTTTACTCAGGCTTATTTAAAACTGTATATATTTCCCTAAAAAAGATGAATGTTTCTCCTTTTTTTCTAAAGTTTATCTTAGTTTTACCGAATGAGAAAATGTACTCTGAAAGTTTTCGAACATCAATCACATTTGTTCGATTCGTGCAGAGTGATTATTTTTAAAAATTTGGATTGATGGCTATCTAATCGCAGTTTCTCTAGAGAAATTATCGAGTTTTACTCTATATCTGTTTGTGATCTCTTTCTTTTTCAAAACAGAATAAACTTTTTTCTTTTCTTTTTGAATAAGCGTGTGTGAGTGTGTTTTTCAACGAGTATCATTTTAAAAAAAATGAAGAAAAAATATATCTGCATATGAGAAGAAAGGAAGAGTTCCTTTGTTCGAAGTTTGACGTGAAAAATGTATCCATAACCAAACAAAGAAAAATTGTCTTTGATTTCAAAGAAGTGAAAGGAAGACTTGGAAAAAAACTTAAATGTCGTGGAAAAAAAGTGAGAAATATGGAACGGGAAAACGAATGCAAATGACCGGTGAAAAGTTTTCTTTCAACTTTTTTAATAATAGGAAGATTTTTAGAAAATTTTATGTAAAAAATATAAAAAGACAAAGACATTGATCCATCAATGACAACTCTCTTTACGAGTTTAAGTCCATTTTCTTTGTGGATACGAAAAATGATCTTGAACTGTCATGATAATGTTGTCCTTCAAGAATATTTTCATTGGTAAATATTCGTGAGAGTGTTAGATTTATTTAAGAAGAATTTCTGGATTTAAAAAAAGTGTTCTCTCTCTCTCTTCCTCCGTATATATATATAATATAGTAAAAAGTAAAATTATCAATATGTACTAAATTAAAAAGCTCTAAAAACTATTCGTAATTCGTAAAAATTGTTGAGTAAAAGTCACAGAATTCACACACAAAAGCTGTTAGAATTATTAATGTAAAATAAAAACAGTATGAAGAAGCATTGTTATAATAAATGAAGTAAGACTAAAATTAAATGCTAAAAAATAAAATTTAGAATAATACTACAAAACTGGACACTTGAAATTTAGGAAACAATAAATGAAATTTAAGTAAACTATAGAGAAAATAGAAAAATTGGAAATAAAGCAATTTAATGCTATTTATATACATATATAGGTGTTAGAATTAGTTTTTCTTTTCATAAAAATTATTCAGGCTGCGATACGTGGTTTTATAAGTATTAAGGATACAACTGTCTCTCAATAAGGATACAGCAATTACTTCGTAATAGAAAGATAAGAACCAAAAATCAAAAATATACTGAAAAAAGACTAAAATAAGGAAAGCAAATAATACATACCAGAAAGATGTGAAAAAAATTATAAAAAATTTGACCCAAAGATAAAACATACTTATTTCAAAAACCAAAAAGAGAATATCAAACAAATTAATGGAAATAAAAACTTACTCAAAAACACATTGTACACGTGCAAAGCAACCATAAGGCAGATGGGGAAGGATGGAACAATAACCGTTCTTAGTAGATAGGAAATTAATAGTTAGTTACTCCATATATACTCACAAGATAGAATTTAAATATCGTTACAATTAAAATAATACTAAAATAGTACTTTAAATGCTTTAGTAAAAACTATATATATACTAGGAAATAATAAATAATAATAATTTAAATATTCAAAAAATTAAAAAAAACTATTAAAATTTAAACTAATTTCTTTCACAAGAAGTAATTATATATATATATATATCTTTTAGTATTAGTATTTCTTTTAACAAAAATTATTTTGTCTTTGGAAAGTTAGATTAATAAGATTAAATATATCAATGCATTTGAATGATAAAAAATTTTAAGCATTACAGTAATTTCAGTAAAGTAATTTATGTTTCTTCATTTAAGAAGAAATAGGTCTCAAAATGATATTCTCTAGTGTTTTGTTTGAATAATTAATAATTTAATTTAATAATTTTGTTAAATAATTTGTAATGTGTATGTATATCACTAGAAAAAGCGTTTTGGAATAAAGTTTTAAGGCATTTTAACTAAATTTTTTTGCCATGTTTTTTATATATATTTAAATCTCTTCATGGGATTTAAAATACGATCTTCATACAATTTCTACTCGTGTTTAAGCTCTAAGTAAATTATTTGACAATTTTAATAGAATAGAGAAAATTTGATTTGTACAGAGAGCATTCTTTTTCCACAAAAAAAACTTCTTTTATTTCAGTTATAAAAAATATAATTAAATTATCAAGTCAGTTAAAAACTCACGTGTCAATTATTTTATTATTAATTGAAAAAAATGGCTTACTATATTGTTGCTTTTAAGAAGAATTTGTATTGCAATGATAACATTGTAAGATTTGTAACATAAGCCTATGGACAATATATCACATTTCAAAATGGAAAATGCAATTAATCCTATGACAACCATAAATCGTAAAAGTTACAGCTATTTAAAATTTAATTAAAATATAAATTTTGATTACTATTTTATGTATATATGAATACCGCTTTAAAGACGTGAGAAAGAAATGCAAATATTAAGGAATTGAAAATACTTCGAAAATATGATTAGAATATTTAAGACTTTGTACAAATTTGGAATACATAACTGCTCAATATTGAATGAATATAAAATAACAAACATGAATTGCATTGTTTGAAAATATTTATAAAACTGTTCAAAGAATTAATAACGTGGACAGTTTTTAAATTTTTATTTTTATTTTTATAAAGAGGATGTACAAACATTGATGTCAAAGTAATTAAATAGATATCTTTTGTGATTTACCTCTAAATCAGTAAATAAAAGTTACCTAAAGATGCACTTGGTAAGAAAAGTGAAATATTTATTGTATAGCTGTCAGTTTTATTTAAATTAATTAATATTTTTTTCTTAAAGTTCAAAACCTTTTTCGAAGTTTATCGCTTAATATGGATCCATCATCACGAGAAGTATTTGGGCTGATATCTCGTCACATAGTTGTCGATTCTTTATTATAAATATGGAATAACATTGATTTATATGCTTTAGACGATACTTTGTTAAATGCATTCCCTTCTTTTCTATAACCATTAAAACAAAAATCCAAATTCATGTATCAGATAAATAAAAATTACTTTAATTTCTTACGATACTTTTGTAGGTTTTTTTTTTTTTTGCATCAACTAGTTTTCATAGGTTTTACGTGTGATAAAATGAACTCTTTGATCGAAAGGCTGTTCTAGACGTGTTCATCCAAAATAATACATATATATATGTTATACATTTTTAAATTATAAAGCGAGAGAAAAAGAGATCCTCCAATGAATATATTTTTAGAAATCTGCTCTATATTTTTACTGATTAATTTTTTATGTAAAACAATAGATTTTTTTGAATTTTTTTTCATGCTTGGTTATAAATTGAAAATAAAAATCTAAATTTAATAGAGCTACCACTTTATTACCGCTTGCAATATTATTGAAGCATTTTTTCCTTTTATATTCTTAACATAGATTAAGTCTACAGTTACTTCTGAATTATGTAATATAATTTACACATCAATTGGAAATATTGATTGAATTTATGCTTTGAAACGAAATTTTTAAGAGCTTTTGTATCTGTCAGATTTATTTGAAAAAGTAGTTAATGAATAGTTTATGATTGAAATTTTTTTTTGAATATTTTGGCATCAAATCAAAGGTAGATAATATAATATATGACAGAAAAGTACATTTTTAATTCATTTTAAGCTCAGGAAAAGTAAAGCTGAAAATAAATATATATGAACTAGTAAAAAAACGACATTGTTTGATAAATATATAAAAATATAAAGAAATTTATAGCTAAATTATAAGCAAATGAGTTATTGAAATGTAATTCAGAGTAATATACTAACATGATTCAGTAAGTAGGAAAAATTACAATATTTATCGTAATGTGTATAATTTTTTAAAGTAACATATGATAGTAGAATTATCATAGAACAAGTTAAAACTTTACAAAAAATGAGGAAATAGATAAATTCTACTATAATTTTATTTTCATAAACTTTTCTCTATTACATATTAATATTGCAATCATATAAAATAATAGCAAAAAATTAGCCCTTAATGAATGGAAAGTTTAATACCTAATAACAGAATCGATTCAGACTGCATTGAATCAATTTTTTTTCTTATGAAAATTGAAATTATTTGACAAGAAATTTAGATTTAAAGGAAAAAACCAGTACTTTAAGAGGTAGAAGAAAATTTTCTGATTCTTGTTGAGCTCAAAATACACTTTATTGCGTTACATGTCGTCACCACTAGTCACTTCGCAGAATCCTCTCCAATAGATCTTAAAAATAAAGCAATTCAATTATTTTAAGCCAAATATTACTTACCAACAATGCTATAAAATTGTTGTATCACAAAAAAATGAAAAGTTAAAACTGAAAAATTATATATGAGTTGCAAGCCAAAATAAGAAGAAATATATCGCAATTTAATAGAATATAGAATGGCGCTGATTAATAAAACAAAATTTACCTTAGAAAATAGATTTATGTAAAGTGAAAATCGAAAATTTTAATTGGAAATAAATACATTTAAAAAAAAAGTACTCCAAATATTCGAATTAGTAGTATTTATATGTAATTGTATCATCTGTGTAGTTGAAAATGTAGTTAGTAAATGTTTTAGAGTAAAATTGTAATTAATATATGTGAACAGATTAACTGTTAGACTATCAACTAAATGACTTTGTAATATGAGTGTCGAATGGTGAATTTGTTGAAATATTATAATTAAAATACATATATATGTTACTTTTAAGTAACTAAGTCATAATTTACTTATTAAAAGTTATAATACTTTTCATATTTGTATAATGTCATTTACCGATCATAGAATGAATTTAAACTTCTTGGATTCAATTTTTTTCTTCACAAAATTAAAATTATTTGGCAAGAAGTTTAAAAATTAAAGAAAATCGATTACTTCAAGAGATAATACTGTAATGACAGAAAACTTTCTGATAAATTATTCTTTTTGTGCTCAAAATCCTTTAAGTCATCCCATGCCATTTCCACCAGTCACTTTGCCAAATCCTCTCCAGTGGATCATTTCAATAAGATATTTCAATTTGTGAGCCATCCTTCATCGGGAGAGAAATCAGAGGCAAAATATTCCACAAAGAATTCAGTTACGACAGGAGGCAGGCATTAATTTTACTTTTTGACTATTTTTCGAACAGTCCTCGTTCCTTTATGATCGACTGGAAACAGAGCTGTCAAAACAGATTTATTCTTCCGCACAAACTAATGGAAGCCTGCATGTGATTTATGGCCTGAAGACATTAAACTATCATCATGCACGCTACGCAGTAGATAACGACTGCGAAACCAAAGTTCGATACTTCGATGTGAAGATGAGTCTTCGAGGACCGCTGCAAAATCCTTTTGGCGAAGGCAGTGTTTATCTTTTTAATGAAGTTCCATAATTAGTTTTTGTTTTGCATCTATGTCTATGTTTTAGTTTGGGAAACTAGTTAACACCTTCCCGAATCATTAAAATGTCGAACAAAGTAATAAATCATGACATATCAAATTGAATGTCACGTATTATCTTGGAATAATAAATTAGTATTGATGTTATATGGAGACATTGTTTATTAAAAATGTAAGTGCGAGTTCATTTATGATTACCTTTGTTTTCAAAGAGTATCATAACCGTGATTGTTTTGAGTGAATAAAAACTATTTATGTTTTGAGTGAATAAAAACTATTTATGTTTTGAGTAATCTCACAAAAAATGTTTGATAAAAATTTTAATTCCCTTTTAATTTTAAATTTTCTTTTAGATCCTTATTTATGAGGAATATTGTTTATAATGTTTTAAGCGTCAAAAAGTTAAATGACTAATAGGTTGAAGTGTTCTAGTTGCTTAAAATTGTTATTCTGACTAGTAAATTATTAAATAAATACTATCATTCAAATTTGTAATTCACGAGCTATTCTTAGTTAAACATTTACTAACTCTTAGCTAAGAGTTAACTAACTAACTAACTCTTAACTTAAACTATTACTCGTGTTGCCATGCTTACTTTTATTTGTATGGTTTAGTGCTTTGTAACACAAAATTATAGCAATTCCATAATAGAGAACCAAATTTATTAGAAGAGCTATTTTCAAAATAAGAAAACAGCTATCAATGATTTTGTTTTAATAGGATTTTGTGTCACTGTATGTAATATAATATATGATAATAAAAAATACATTCGAAATTCATATAAAAACTTTAGATTTAATTTTTAATTCTTGAGTTAGCTTGAATCAGTTTGTTTCTCGTTCTCAAAATAATTCAAATTATTTCGTTACTACAATTTGTTTTTTTTTTCAAAAGGCTTTAAGCCTTTTAATACTTTATCATCCAGTTTTAATGTTTGATTAAAATATTTTATAATATATTATTCTTATATACATTTAGAAGAGCTAACATTTTATCAAACACAACATATTTTACTAATCTCAATAAAAACATTATTTAAATTAAATTTTTTGTCTAACCATTCTATCATATAATCAAAAACAAGAAAAAGTGCTGAACATGTAGTGTTGAATAATGCATAAATTTAAAATAAAAGTATTCTCAAATGCATATAATAATGGACAAATGAGAAGACTTTATAACAAAATGCAGATACGAACTTGGGATTGAATTCCTTTTTTAAACCAGTTTTGTGAAGTCAAAATTCCTTTTATGTATCACACACACACACACACACACACACACTATAATCAATGTATTTCCAAAATAAAAATAATTAATTATTTAAAGTTTAATCTAACTTATCAATAATATCCTCAACCTGTAGTATTACAAGACAGTAAAGTGAAGAGTAAGAACTTATAACTCTATCTATATAAACGGGCAGTCGATATAAAAGAAATCCGTTGAGAATTAATATGATATAGAATATAGCTCATTAAAAAATAAAATTTATTTTTGAAAACATATTTATATAAAGTAAAAATCGGAAACTTGAATTATAACTGAATACATTTTAAATAGGAAAAAAATAAGAAACATGCAAATTAATTGTATTTGTATGTTGTGGCAACAGATGCAGCTGAGAAGGCAATTGGAAAGTATGTCTTTAATATAAAATTGTAATTAATGTATTGCAATTAATATATTTGTGTATTATCTTTCAAAGATTAATAATTTTCAATTTGAGTTGAAAGTTCACCTACAATAAACGTACGTACTCAAGCACGCACGCACACACAAATACAAAAGAAAACATTTACTATTCTCTATTAACCAATACAACTGTTTTAATAGTGTAAACTCTGATAGGCAAGTTACACTATTTGTGACTGCTTGCAATGACATCCCATTTTGGTGCGTTGGAATAAAGGGGAGAATTATGTTCAACGTTTACGCGTTTTGAACTAAGAACGGAACTATAACTAGTTTGTCGAGAGACATGAAGTCAATACACTGGAACAAGACATATGGACAATACACCTTCTAATTTCGTTGCTAGGTCACTGATATTATTTGAATAGATAATTTCTAGCCTCATATGAAACGGGACAGAGATAACAAGCTACTATTTGAATTCTTCCTCCAAGTAATAACTGTTACTACTCTGAATCTTCCTCTCGGTATAGTTTATTGGGTTTTTTTTTTAAAAAAAAGCATTTCTGCGCACACATATACCAATATTAAATTTTTCTAACTAAATTTTTTGATAATTAAATTCATAACTTAATTCAATCAATAATTTAACTCATTAAAATATGTGGGTACAGAAAGATCATTGAATGTTTGATCATAATTTGGACTGAACACTACAGAAATATAAATGGCATTATAGGTGGCTATTCAAATGACAAAATAAATTAAAATTCAATTTAATGATTAGTTTTATTTTTAAAAGCATGAAATAAAATATTTCCTTTACTTTACTGACATATATATTTTGTTTTCTAAAAATATATTGAATCGATTTCAGATTAATATATAAATATTGAATTACAGATCTCCCCAATATTTGAAACAAGCGAGTTTAAAAAAAAATTCATGATTTCAGCTCACAAAATTAAAACTAATAACATTGTTTATAGATTGCTATTCAATTATTAAAAAGATAATACTCGGTATAACGATAAGTTTTATTTTTAAAGTAAAGTGCTTGTGATTTTTTTTTTTTACAATTGACGCTATGATTTAGTTGTTCCAACTCTACTTTCACGATTCTCAGATTATCGAAAACAAGTAAGATCCAGAAAGTTCCTAATATATACTCGTTATTTTGATCATAATATTATGCTGTGGAAGCATGTTGTATTTCTCAGCAGTTACAGAAATTTTTTGTCCCATCCCTGGGAGGGAAAAGGGGGACAGTATCTTTGCTTTCGATTTACGTTCTCGATTATTTCATTTTGCGTATGTCTTTTGATGGGACAAGCATCTGTTGACGTTTCTTTTCGACATCGTTTCAAGCATCATCAGTATCTGTTTTGCATTCTTATCTCGAATACAAAGGGAAACTCAACTTTTAAGGGATCTGTATATAAAACTCATCGTGTCCACTTGCAGAATGTTGTCAAGTTTAGCTCGAATGCAGAATACATATTTGTGAAGCTGAATTATGTTTGTCGAACTACATCGATTTGTTGAAGTGCTAGAATGAGTTAAAAGTACTGTTTTAAAATGAAATTTCTTTTAATTAACTGTAAAAAAGATTTATATTAACTGAATTGAATTAAAAGTTTTTTTTATTAAATGAATTGAAAATTATGTAATAAAATTATTATGACTTTCAATGGACGATTTTGATTTACGGGAGTGGATAAAAAAGACTTGATTTAACGATAGATGGCGTTGAAAAAGGCAAGTTGGTGTTACTATTCTATGTTGCCATCTGTTCAATGGCTCCAAATTTTACAATGATTTACTCATTAGTTTTAATTTGACAGCCATTTGTTGTCCTTTCAAGATTTTATTGCTGCCGTGTCAAGTTGTCACTGTAATTTTGCGTCAAACTGTTACCGACGGTGAGATCTGGATTCATTGTTATTCATCGGAAATCAAGCAACAAAATGCTTCTAGTGAATCGACTCCAAAGAAGACGAAGATGGTCTCATCGATCGTAAGAGTTATAGTGAAGAATTTTGGGATAGGGAGCGCGTCATACTCATGGACTTCTAAAAAAAAACAATCAATCGGTAATACACCAGGAATTTACTCAATTCCCATTTTTCATTTCAATTATCTTATTTTCCATTATTTACACGAGTATTTTTGGAATTACTTTCGAATATCGATTCGTAAATAATACTTAAAAACAATTCAAAAAGTGTGCGGAATTTTGGATTAAGGCATAATTTAGATCCATCTTTTAGTGACGAGAACGACATCTGAAGTAGTACCTCGCTTACCCAGCTCCCACACTTTGCCAGAATAAAATTTTATGGCTCTAATCGATTTAATGAGTGCAACAGTCCCCATTATTCAGCATGATCGATCTTAAGATGGAAATAGATTCGAATTGTCGTCTAGAATAACTATAACGTCATAACTAGTCATATAACTATGATCTCTAAGTTCTACTATTTACAATGGGTCAAAGCAAATATTTTTAGAAACCAATTATAAGACTATCGATTTGACCCGAGATCTTTTTCTTAATGAATCCTTCTTAATTTAGTTTTCCTCCTTTTTGAGAGGAGAAAATGCACCAAATGATTTTAATATTAACTTCTTTCCGCATTTATACCATATTAAACATTTTATAAACAGATAATAAAGTAATAAAAATATTTATTAAATGCATTGTATGCGCTTGTATTTATATTTACAAAAACTCTTTGCATAACAACAAATGAATTGAAGGAGTAGACATTTATATCACGTGTTCATTGAAATACTGGAATATTTCAAAGGAATTCTATTATTGTAGTATTTTGTCACAAATAAGTGATCAAAGAATTTTAATAAAATATAATTCAATAATAAGGTTGGAAAAAATGAGACATAAGAAATTGAATAAAAAATCTTTGTGTTACGTGTTTTTCAAAATATTGCTTAGACATAAAGGATTTTCATCTGTTATTGTAATAATAATAATTTCAAGTTTGTAAGCTATAATTTACGTTTCATAACTTGGATTTTATATACTCGTATTCTCAATTTTATTTTTGATTAGATATTCAAATCTGCGAATAAGTTTTTAACGATCTTCTTTACAATCATTTTTTGGAAAAACAACAATAAACATTATAATCGTCTTTTAGAGGTAGGAATATTTAGAATAAAAAATGGTAATATAAATTAAAAACTAGTGGGAAGGATTTTTTTAAAAGTCTATTTAATCACTTATGTGATAAAAGTCACGAATATCCTGAAATAAAGAAGTTTCAGTTTTTTACTTGCACATTTTCATAGATCTGCAATCTCAATCTCGGAAACAAATTTTCAGAATGCAATCTGAATAATATCCGGAACTCATTTTCTAAAGTTGAATAAGTACTTTTGTTATGCTAAGAACGTAATAAAATGATATTTTATCTCGTTTTTCTCACTTTTCTGACTTATAGTAGTGTTTTACATTCAAGCATTTATTTTCTTTGGAATTTTGAACACGAAATTTTCTTATCTGATAACTTATCAGTATTCAGCTTTATCATCTGTTCCTTCCATTATTAATTGTTTTTTCCCTGTTAATATCCGTGACTTGCTTTCCACTTTAAATTCTCACCTTTGAGGAAAGTTATATAATCTTAAAATGATATTGTTTTTAATAATTTTTTTTTCTCTAAAAATGAGAAAATGTAGTATATCATTTTATTAATATATTATCCGGCAGCCCGTATTAAAATATGAAGCTCATTGGTTATTTACTGGTATGAGTAGAGACTTTGGATGGACCTGTGCTAAAAAAATAAAATGTCTTTACTAATAACTTCTTTTGATGTTAAAATGAATAATTTTGTTTTGAAAATATTGAATTATTTTGATTAATCACATGCAATCTTTTAATAATCATAACATACAAAGAGAATAATTTTTTTAAAAATGTAGTTTAAATTTTTAAGCCTTTAGAGTGTAGAAGAAATTCTATGATAATTTAAGATAAGAAAATTTAGCATCAGAAGAAAAAAAATGTTAATTAATAAAATCAGTTAAAAATGGGGAACATGCAATGTCTGTTTATAACTAATAATTTCCGTATTTCAGAGTGTTTTTTATTTTCATATTTTTGAGAAATCAATTAGGTTTGAACCCTAATTTTTCTCTAAATGTATGATAAAATCACAAAAGTTAGGCATAAAGCGAATTACAATCTAAACATTGTAATGGCTGAATCAATATCCATCAGAAATCTATATAATATGTATGTTGACAATTTTTTCCCACATTAATATTAGTTTGACGAATTATTTCCTTTATCGATTAAATCAGAGCTCTATTATCATAAATCATACAACTGAGCTAATGATACATTAATTTTAAGGGAATAGATTTCCTAATTTTGTGTAGTTATTTTTATGAAATTAAATATTATTTAAATGACTTATTTATTTTAAATACTGGTAAAGCACTTGAATTAGACCGCAAGAAAAGTTAAATTTTTCTAAAGAAAACACTTGTAAGCCCCCCACCCCACCCCCCGATAACGTAAGAATTGATATAAATTCTGAAGTTAAGTTTCATATAACTGGCAAGAAAGAAAATGCATTTTTGTTTAGACTTTTTCCTTAAAAATTATAGCTGGAAATGAAAGCATGACGAAATGTTTCCTAATTTATTACTTATGTTAATAACGCATTAGATTTTATAGATTGTTGCTAATGTCGTTTTACTTTTCAAAAATCAGTTTTAAAGAAATAAATAGGATGGCCTTTTTCATACTATGGTTTATGAAATGATTCATTTTTTAAATAGATGAACATTCTGCTAGAGCTGTACAATATTGATCATGTGTGTGAAATGTGAAGTTTAATACTGTAAATATATTTGAGGTATTACTTAACTATTCAAATTTTCATAGCACACCATAGAAGATCCTGGTATTAATTTAGTGTGAAGTTTCTCAACTAAAAACCTTTGGTGGAAGGAATTGGCTTAAAATTGGAACCCTCTAGTTACTAAACTGCGACTGTAACTTTTAAATCATTATGGCTTGAAGTTTTCATGCATTGTTTTGTTAAATGATCTTAACCATATTAAATTTGTAGAGCAAAGCAGTCAATTATTAAAAGTTGTACATTATGCAGAACGCCGATATTTTGTTTAATGAAAAAATATTGTAATTTTTTTTCGTTTAAACAAACATCTGATAATGATGGGAAAGATACAAGCAAAGAAAAAAAGATTTATTTCTATGAAATATGCAGAGTCTTCAGAAATATTTCATATAGTGAAAAACACAAATTCTTTACTTCTGAAATTCTAACTATAAATATTAAAAATAAAGCCATCCCCAGACAAAGCTCTGTAGCTATAGTTTTAAAAATAAATTAGAGTTAAGAGTTATTCTGATGTCTACAAAATGTTTTGTATAATAAAGATTAAAACTCGTTTTAGACTGTCTATATATAATTTTTGTATGCTCATAAATAGCAATACAAAATAGTGTATAAACAGCATGTTATAATTTATACAAATTATACGATATACATTTATACTGCATGTATGCACTATTAAAACATTTATGTATTTATATAATTACGAATTTTATATTTATTAGTTTTATTTTTGTGTAATAAATATACTTAAGTTTACCCTTTAATTTATGAAATAAAAAATTAAGTACTAAATAAATGTAATTAGTTTGTGTATTATTATATGCATTACATTTATTTTAAAATCACCGCACCAATTTGTATTTATGTGAGAATAAAGAATTTTTAAAGGCCACTGTGGGTAATTATATGACTATGTGCTTTATTCTGATTAATACAATATTTCATTGATTACTAGGCAATACGTATAAGTATTATAATCAATGATACAATTAGTATATAATTTGATGTATTAAATAGATAGAGATAATACCTAAATTAAGCTGTAAGCGTCATTTATTTTTCAATAAACAAAAGTAAATGACAGTAAGATAGTATCCTAAATTCTTATTATAATATGATTAATTCGTTTAGACTTTTATATGGGGAAATATATTCAAACATTTTAAATACATTTTAAACATCAAAGACTGAAAATAAATTCTATTCTTACATTTTAACTCATTGTATCAGTAATGATTTTACTTCGAATGCATTTTATATAGTTTAAAAATAAAGTATGAATAGAAAACTTTCAGGCGTAAAAGAGTTTCTACTTTCCATTTGATCTTTTTTGTGGAAACTATCTAAATTTAACAGAAAGTTAGCAATTCAATAAGGAGATGGATTCCTAATACGATTGTATCACAAAATTTCATTCTTATTTGTTGGAACTATTCCTTGCGTAAAGTACCTTATAGTTTCCCGTTCACTTAGCTTTATATATTCTTCGAACTCACAAATACCTTTTTAATACCTCATTCTAGAGGTTTTTAGAATCCTTTCCCCTTTGAAAATTCCCGTGTTTGTGCATTTTCGAACGAATTGAGCCTATCCGCATTCGAGAGAAATAGGAACACTTACTTTGTCCATCACCCCCAAGGGGGCGCGTTATCCTGGGACTCGCCAGCTGCTGCCATTCCGAAAATGAAGACCGTGGAAATACCCAAGCAGTGAAAAGTGTATCTCGTTCTATTCAAGGCTTTCCCGTCAGCTGTTTTGTCTCCGTTTCTAATGGTGCGTTCCTCTCTCCATACAAAAGGGACCATTATGCAGAGTATCCGTTTTGGACATTCTTGACTCAGGTCTGTTCGAACGCATTCTGGAATAAGTCATGCTCCATTTGTCCTATTTCACTTTTCTAGAATTCGAATTATGCGCCATTGCATGATTATTCTAAATAGATTTGGAAGGATTTCTCAGGTGACAGATGGACAATGTTCTGGTGCGAGGTGCGAATTATTTTCTGCCTTTGTTATCTTTATATAGATGCCAGTAAGGCCCATTTAAAAGTGAATTAAATGTTTGGAATGCTTAATGAAAGATACTAAGTGGTCGAATTAACAGTTAACATCCTAATAATATGAGAAGTAACATTAAATGAAATATGGATGTTCAAGTTGTTTGTTTACAGGATTTCGATGTAATTTCATGTTGTAAACGATAAGAAAATTACATAATCTCAAGAAAATTAAAATGGTTTGCTATAAAATATTGCTTCATATGCTTAGAAAGTTTTGAAAATGACCGAAAGATAAATGCAAAGATTTTTTTTTTTAGATAGTAGTCATACAACATTAAGCTAAGCCATTCGGCTAACAACTGCAACTAAAATTTTAGTATGATATATACTTACATTTGTTGAGTTTTTGATACAGTTTTATCAATATATGCATTGTCATTGATTTTCTGGAAATATATATTAGGCGAAAATAATATTACTTTAAAGTAATGAGAAGTTTTTGTTAATGAGCATCAAAAATATAATACAGTTAAAAGTAACTACAAGGCTGAAGCAACCAGATCACTGACATCATACAGAATATGAGTAAATATTCTAATAACCACCACAAAATTGATACATAATATGTATAAATTCATCGCTCTAGTCTCTAATTGATATTAGAACCAATATATTGGTGTCCACATGGAAACATTGTAATTCAAATAAAAATTTGGATCACATTTTTATAATTTTTTATTGTAATATTAAATGAACCAGAAACTCAGTACTATTAAATTTTCATTTGAATATAATTAATTTGTCATACATATTGAGAATACAATTAATCTGCCAAATATCAATATTAGGAGTTTTTCAAACGCTGTTTCAAAATTAAGTGGCTTTCGTACACTCCCTTTTTCTTTTAATAAAAATTTCTTAATCCTGTCCAATGATTTAGTCTTAGATTGTTTTGAAGTGATAATTTTAAATTTACGAAGTTTAATTTATTTTTTTAAATTTCATTTGCCATCCAAATATTTAATCCAACTAAAAACTATTTGAGAACTCATGACAGTTGTAACGCTTTATTTGCGCTTGAATCTATGCGTTTAAAAATGAAGTAAAATAAACAAGTATAATAAGAATAAATTGTTATTTGTCTCTCATTATTTTCTTTTCCTTTAGTAAAAATTGAAATTCGACGTGAAACAGTTTGAATTGACAGAGAAAGAATTCACTTTTGTTTACAAAAGTCTTCTTCATATAAAACGTTTAATTTGTGTATTTTATTGGCTTTTGAAGGATAAAAAAAATCTTTAATTGCATATTTATAGCTGAAAGTCTTATTATCACTACTTACTTACTATTAAACCTTTTAAGTTGTGAAAATTTCGTTTTTCAATTAAATCTTACTTTAGGATTAAAAAAGAATATAATAATATATTTCTATATCATGCATAATATCTTTTTGTTCGGTTCAGTCTCTAATTTTGGAAGACGGTAATAGCTAATTACTGCTGTATCTTATTAAATTCAACTTAGTATTTTTCGTATTTAATACGAACGAGTAACATGAACATGACTGTTGTTTTATTATCCTAGGAGCATAATTTCGGGCAAAAAAGTTTCCTGCAACAAATTTTGTCTAAATTATATTTCGATTCAAGGAAACAGTTTTGTATCAGGACAAGTTCCAGTTCTGCAATGTATTGTTACAAAAATGTTATCCTGTGGGTGTACGGTGAAAATAGTCCAACAAGGAGGATAATGGAGAATGACGCTTTATTCGAAAATATTCAGGAAAAGACGAAGCATTGGTGTACAGCTTAGCAGCCCGACAGGAAAAAACAGCACTTGCACATATAAACAACACAACAGGTACAAAAGCAGCACTTATACTGATTAGCAATAGAAACAGATAGCATATCACTAGTAATAACTGTGATGACATTTTCAATAACGTTCTCCAACTTACTATTTTGAATTGCATACAAAACTCCCAAATGTTTCTTTGCTTTTCAAAGACAGACACATCTCTATATCTCCGCATATTTATAGCTGTAACGACCAGACGTAACGTCGTAGGGAAAACTCTCGAAGAATCTCTATAATTTCTCACCTAATAGAGATATCGGGAGAATTCAAGCTTTTCCGAGAAATTTCAATTACTTGTGAAAGTCTCTAAGCTTGTCATCAAGATCGGGGGGGAGGAGGTTATTGCATAAGCTTTCACTCCTTATAAACCCTCTTAAAGTGTCTGTTTTCAACCATGAGAGTAACAAAGCACGGAAGTGTTTTCGTAGGTTCGTAATAGCATTCATTTTCTAGTACAAAAAAGAAAAGGTTTTGATTATATGATTCTTTTTTATGTATTTGAAATTCAATCTGATTTTATGATTTCCTGGAATAGATTTAGATAGTAGGATATAAATAATTCCGCGAACTGCTTTGTTCTTAATGCTTAGTAAAGATAGAATATATATTAATATAGTGGAATTCATTTCTTCACTATAACTTTTGCATTATAACTGTTGTATTTGGTACTTATTTTATATTATATAAACTTATGTGCGTACCTTATATCAGGAAAATCTGTCTAATACTTCTAGAGATAATCAACTCAAAGTGAAAACTGTCTGAGTATTGAACACCAGAGAGAATGTACATAATGAATATCATTTCCTAGAACTGTTTTTAAGCTCAATTCGAAATTCGAAATGAATAATGCAACTTTTCAATAAGAGTTCATGCACTTCACATTTATTGAAGTGATATAATAAATAGGAAGAAATAGGAAAAAACATGTTTAAGATGTATAACAAAATATTTATATATTAAAATCATGGACACTCATTCCTACAAAGCAACTACAACGTATAAATGCATCAATGAATTATTCTCAGAAAATTTTATCAATTTGTGTTGTGATTGCCTATAAAATTATCCTAAAATAATAGCTTATTCCTTTAATTTAAATTTATTTCTTAAACTTTCCACAAAGTAAGATTCTTTAGTTTATAATAAATTTTAGTTAAGTCAAATATCTCAGATAAAAGAGTTTTATAGAAATAAACTAAAATTCATTTTCTGTAAAAATTACTGACTTTTGAAATCTGTTATTGTGACTTTTGGCTGTGGCAGCCGAGAGGTCATTTTCACGATCTTGTGGAGGCGATGTTTCGGTTGAATCGTCATACAATCAGGTTCCATTAAAGATGTCTTCGGCTAATGTTAAAGAATATGGTTCAAACTTCAACCTCCTTTTAAGGTTGAAGAAATGCTCCAATGTTAATGTAAATTATTAAGGATATAGCATATGCAAATCACTTATAAGACAGAATTTTTAAATTTTTTAAAAATGTGTAATTTTTTGTCTTTATGCAAAATCGTTATTTTATTTTTTATACAGGAGTACAGGAGACGAAAAGTTCGAATGCATTTTTTTACAGGAAAAAATTAATTCCAGCAGAGAAAAAAATTGAATAGTTAAGAAATATGTGCTTCAACCTTAGGATAGCATATTCAATATAATTTTGTGTGATTATTAATCAATTTGTTTAAATTACAAACTAATTTTTTATAATTATTGACGTATTTCGGACGTCTTCGCAACAGATTGCACCAAGGTATATATATTTTGCTAATACGCTTAATCTTAGCTACGAATGCTCATTTTTGGAGAATATTTACAATTTCTTTCCGAAATCAAATTTCCAAATTAAATCACAGAAATTTGTAAATTGTGACAAATGGTGACTTTGATTCACTAAAAAAGACTTTTGATTCACAGAGACTAACTAACAACAATAATTTTCCCAGTTTGTGTTTATATATATATATATATATATATATATATATATATATATATATAATCCATAAAATTTAAGTATTGGAACCATTGGGATAATTATTAATAAAATATCATTTCTTAACACTGAATCTAAATGTTTGAATGGAACTTATTTTTTCAATAAATTGTATTTTCTTTTCAATTATATTATAGCGTATTAGTTTATGTTCTAGAAATAATATGAAGTGTAATGTTATTACCAACTCAATAATATTCATTGCCTTCGTATCAAAGAATTAAAAAACGAAAATATTGCTTCAATCAAATCTTAATTTTTATTTGTGGATATTAGCATATGAAGAGAGGAATGAATAACGAGTAATTTTAAATTGATTGCAAAATAAATAAATAAAAGTTAAAAAATAAATAAGAAATAAATAAAATTCCATGGCTCAGAAGAATAGGTTGTAAATGATTCAGGACATTTTAATATTTAAAATATCAATATTTTTTTTTGTCACATAAGTTAGTATTGTGCATGAGAATATCACTCATTTAAAAAAGAACAAAAATGTATTTAAATAATTTCAAAATTAATAGTCATTGATAACTGAAAAGAATACAGCTTGTATCATAAATTTATCGTGGAATGTATTGTTGAAGAATTACTGTTGGGTATCCTCTTTGACGAATGTAAGCAAGATTCGAGTATCCAAAAAACAGCAAATTTACTGGTGAGAATTGTCCTTTACTCATCCTGTATGAGCTCAACAGGTCTGGGATGTTTATGGAGAGAATGACACCCATGCAGATACTAAAGAGGAGTAGGACTGTAGACGGAATCATCAGGACAGCATTCGGATCTCCCAGGTAAGAACTCATTTTTCTCTTCTGCTGTGTTCTTTCAATGGTTACGCGGGTTTAAATACCTATACTGCAGGTGTTCACACAGAATACTCGTAATGTGCATTACTAATAACGTAATGTGCAGAAATTAAGTTGCTCTACAGTGCCTTTGAAGCTCTAAGATGAAAAGATGAAAGTGGTTCGTGTCGCCTCATAGCATGGTGAGAAGATGGTAAGCTGCTTAAGCAGGCTAGCCCTCTATTTCACTTTTTGGAATAAATGTAATCATAACTATATATTATATTTTTAAACTTTTACGAAAGAAATAAATTAACGAAAAAAGATTACATAAATCAGTTAATATTTATGCAGTCCATTCCCTTCTTCCCACTATTTTAAAAATTATTACACATTTTCCATTCAGAAATCTTAACTGATTCTTTCGGTAATTCTGCGATCGTTCATGATCGCGAGCTCACGCCAGTGTTGTTATCGTTGAATATTGACACATGCTAAATCTTTCTAATTTCGAAATCCATCTGTGGGAGTGCCATGGTTGGAGAATTAAGGGGGGGGGACATCAAGTGTCTCAGTTTTGTCTAAGAGCTGCTTTAAGAGCGAAGATAATAAACAATCAACCGTAAATACTTTCTATACATCCATTAAAATATAACCATCTTTTATTTAATTTACTGATGTTATAAGCTAATAATTGTATAAAATAAAATACATCTAAGCATTTCAAGTTTTTCTGACTATTACAACACTTGTTAAATTTTATTTTTGCCATTACATCGCAGTCTTATATTCATTATTCTAAATATGATTTGAACAATTACAATTTTAGTACGATTTATTACGGTAGCAAAAAATAAATAAAATTATATACGATTAATTCTCAGCAACAGAAAAAACTTCAGATAACTTATTTTTATGTACCTGATGTACGAAAAAATAGCGTAAAATTTAAATTATATTAATTGATAATCAAGTTATGAAATTTAATTTATAATAGTAATTAAGGTAGCGATTTAAGAGTTCATGTCCAGTAACATTCGTTTTTTATATTAAACAAAAATACATTTCAATGCCTGTTGATAGTTTCGTAACATAGTTGAT
Organism: Nephila pilipes; assembly: GCA_019974015.1. Classification (NCBI taxonomy): domain Eukaryota; kingdom Metazoa; phylum Arthropoda; class Arachnida; order Araneae; family Nephilidae; genus Nephila; species Nephila pilipes. The sequence continues at coordinate 321,689 of BMAW01097031.1, read as the reverse complement.
AAACATACAATTTCGTTTTGCTCATGTTCATTCTTCAAACCTGAGATGCATGAGGAAAATTTGTAAATAATGTTTCCGAGACCATGTCAGTCTTGTCATCAGTCAAGCAAAATGTCAAATTAATCTTTATTTGAAACGTGAAATTTTATATTTGTTTGAATATTGATTTAAAAAATGCCACACACACATATTTCTTATTTGTGAACCTTTTTTTTTTCGGCTTATAAATTTCTGTCAAAAAAAAAATCTGAAACTGAACACCAATTAATGTTAGATTTTAGGCACAATGCCACCGAATAATGTATAATTTTAAACTACACACAACAAACAAATTTAATTTGCCTTGTAATTCAATATTTTGATAACTTTATATAAAATTGATCATATGATTTTGTAAAAGTGAAGAGATTCTTAGGTATAACACTAATCTAAAATTTTAAAATTAAATTTTTTACTTAGACACTCCTGTAAGATATGGCTGTGTGTAAAGGCCCAACGCACATCCGGGTCTTGAGGAGAAGGAAATTTGTGATTATTTCCCTTTAATTTAATTTCGTAATTTTTGCTTTGCTTTAACAATCACTGTAAGGAGTCCATCTTTATTTCCTGAAACAAATCCTTTTGAGTTTATAATTTATGTGATTACGCGATATAAATATGCTCATACTTGGTTTTTCTCTGGAAAGGGAAATCCCTCTATAGACTTTCTTAGACTTTTGTCTGTACCTAAAATACCTGAAGTTCCTCCATCCTATACCACGGGTCTAAAGAAATCCTTGCATATAAATTCCATGCAGGGAAAATTTCGCTCACTTTCACTTTAGCCATGATGGTGAAATGACGCATCTATCATCCTCTGTTATTATTATGTAATTATGACATTTCTCGCTTCTGGCTCTTCTGCTTTATCTGCAAATTTGAGTGTACATAAGCTGCGTTTAGTTCAAATTAATTAAAAATAAAAGTTTGTTCAATTTCTATCATATAATTGGGCATCATAAAAAGAAACTATAATATGAACATAACAATACGATGGTGGCTCAGAAAGTACCTGTTTTTGGCATTGTATGAATTGAATATATAATACTTGGCGGGAACTACCTTTGTGATACACACACACACACACACACACACACACACACACACACTCACACACACACACACACACACACACACACACACACACATCAATAATCATATCACAACACACACACACACACACACACACACACACACACACACACACACACACACACACACTTATATGTATATATATATATTTCATTTAAAAGCAAAATTGTTTATATTAACTATTTATAGCAGAAGAAGATCAAAAAATATAATAGAATAGAATATTTCTCTATACTCGGGAAATAAAATATCTGAATGAAATAAATGTGTATTTTATTAATGTTTCCCAAAAGAATTAAAATTCTTTTGAAGTGCTTTTTAATTCATATTTGACGTTTTTCAGAGTTCATTACTGAACTTTAATGAGGCATGGGTGTAAGCACCTTTCTGAAGCAAGTGATGCATGATTTCACCTTATTCGATAATTCTGTTTCGGTACAAGTCACAAAGGAATTTTTATGCTATACGTACCTCATCGATTGTATTACGACACCTTGGAAAATTTTTTCTCTTTTACGATGCAGCCTTAGGGATGAAGAATCCGTGAAGATGAATCCTTGCCATCGTAAGTAAACTCCTTATCGTTTTAGATATTTATGTTATCCAGTTTCATAGTGATAGCGCACAAGTTGAATAGAGAAAGTTCAAGCGAACAGTAACAGCGATCGTAAAAGTTTTATGAAGCTCGTAGGAGAGATTTGACTAAATAGATTAATCATGCGATGATCTTAAATAAATAAAGAATAACTTAAAATTCTCTTTTCAGAGTTTTTTTTTCTGGATGAATTTCGTGGATCATGAGAGTATTAAGTATTAATATTGTAAATTACTTCAAAAGCAGGAGATACTAACGGACAGATTAATATAGTAAATGTAAATTATTAATATTACGGAAAAACATTTTTTTGACTTTATAGTAAGAATTTTAAGAAAGACTGGATGCAAAAAAATATAAGCGCACATATCTCGGTCATAACAACCAAACGTGGTTAATGAAATAATCCTATTTATTTAAAAAGTTAACTTATCTGACTGTTACGCAATGGTAATTGTTTCATGTATAGAAAAAGCTAGAAGTATTACTGAAACGTTATTTACGGGCACTATTTTCACTACTGAATTCCAAAATTTGTTCTGATACTGTGAATAAAATATTTTGACTTCAACTTTTTTTATATCTTTGAAACGCGTAAAATGAATTATATTAGTTGATGAAAGAATACTTATTATTAAAAAAAGTTAACTTTTTCGATTGCAATGAAAACTGAAATTGCTTAAGTTATTGAAGTTTTCTTGAAAGTGATTTAAATCCTACGAAATTTAGAGAAAGCTCTAAATATTACTGAAACATTACTTACTCGCACATATTCTTGTCGCAACCGAAACTGAAAAAAAATAATTCTGATAGAAAGCAAATAGAAATAAAGTTTGACATTAAAATTTTTTATATCTTATAAACAGGTAAAATTAATTGAATATTTTCAATACTTTTGAAGAAAAATTAAATCGAGGCTTAAATATAATAAAGTAAGAAATAAATTATAAGAATTGAATTAATATTTGAATTTATATCATTTTCTTACAATTAAACTTGAATTACTAAATAAATAAGGATATAATAATTTCTAAAATATTAGTATAATTTTGACGGAGAATGTAAGTGGGCTATATATAATTTTAAGAATCGCAACAAGAATACTCCATCATATTAATTTTTCGTGTATAAATCCAAATATTTAAAAACTAGGAATTGATTTTTATTGAAATATTAAAGAATGAACAGAATATATAAACTTTCTTGATTTAAATTTCATAATAAGATTACATAACACTTATATTTATGCAAGCATTTTGAAACTGAAAACCTAGCTCTTTTCATGATGGAATTATCACATATTTGCCTATAAAGCTGTTCACTGTTCAGTTCCAATATTAGCGCTAGAATATTTCGCAACATTTATTTATGTATTTGTTTTTAAAAAGAAAACATCTATAAGAACAGAAAACTTACCTGTTGAATTTTTAGACACCCCATCGAAATATAAAATATTCAGGTATCTGTTTCTATTCACATATATCAGATTGAACACACGTAAGACTAAAAATAACCATAAAATATCTGATTCAACGAGTGTGATAAGGGCATTTCTCATATGAACTATGTGTAACATACACAGCAACAGATTCTTTATAAAAATCATTAAGATTATACTGTCAAAATGTTCATTTAAAATGCATTGAAAATATTTTGTACAAAGTTCTTTTATCGATAACATCTGCTCTTCAAACATAATCTGAAAAGAATTCAATAATTAATTCAAATCTAGTTTTACTTCTGGAAAACCTTTTTGAAATGAAAAATGTTTATGCTATTTGATTTACTATCGTTGCTTAACTAATTATAAAATTCAAAAGAAATTTATCGATACAAATAAATCACGTGAAGGAACTGTTTGAATGAAACCAATCTGAGTCCTGAAAACTGGAGAAGCTAATTTAATTTCACTTCGATATAACACGAAATGACTTTATTTCAGAAAGGCAAACAAGTTTTTTAAATTTATTTATATATTTGCCGATTTTCTCTGTGTAAATTATGACTCAAAAATGACTCAATATAATCAAAAGATATTTGTGTTTGAATCATATGGTTAACATTTTTCATTAAGTCCTTTTGTTAACGAACTAAGCTTTCTTTTGGAATTAATACAGAACTTGAAAGGCTTTTAATAATATAGAATAAATATATCTTTCAAATTCATTTCTAAATTTCAAATTATTTTTATATTTAATTCTTACTGAAATGACTTCCTGAATACAGTAAATTACCAATGGAGTTAAAATAAATGATACAGAAAGAGAGTTCGAATGTAATATTTTTCGGAATCAAAAACTTGAGAGACTAATTTTATATAATATAATATGAAATAATCTTTTTATAAAGGAAAGATGTAGATGTTTTTTAGATCGGGTATAAGAAAAATCACTCATTTTCACATGCACTTCAACTGGATTCAGTTTCACTCTGCGTTCACTCAAGTTTGAATTTTTAGGGATTTAGCATTTTGATAGATTTTATTTTGATGCCGTTTGCTTCCATCTATTGCATTATTCAGCAAGTACACTTAAAATGGCTGAGAAGAAAGCTTTTCGATGTAGAAAGGTTCTTTATGTGCTGATTTCGATTTTTCAAAAAAACTAATTTCCACAAGTGATTTTTTATACAGTGACTCAATGTCTAAAATACAACACATATGTTGCCATAAAAACTAAATAAAATTTTCTTTCACAACAATTATTTTTCAAGAAATTATAAGTTGTTCTATGATTCTCCGCTAGTGCTGTCACTTTAGAATATACATGTTATTCATTCAATTTAAATATTCATAGTAAATATTTTCAATTTCTATTCGTATATTCAAACAAGTACTTAAAAAGGTTAAATATTATATATGTTAATCTTTTAAGACTAACTTGCTTATGACTTAAAATAATTTTTAAAAAGTTAAAGTACTGTAAGAATATTTACACATATATATGCCAGTTATGAAGAATATTTATAATTTAGGAACATTTTTCATTCATTGAACTGTTCTTAAATAGACCAAAGTTAAGAGATTTAAAAGAGGACTACATTACACAGGGGTGATTACATTCTAAGTTTGAAATAATCTAAAATGTTCATGAATGTGATTGTCATTATTTATAATTTTTTTGTTCGTAGAAATCTCCGATGTTTTTTTTTTGACCTTCCTATCCAGACCAATTTCAACAATGTATTTCGTAAAAGCTCCCATGGGCTTTAATATGACTTGAAACTTAACTTAGAGATTTTTCAAGTTGTAGAATATTAATTTTTTTTCAAGCAAAAAATGTCATTTGGTTTGGTAGCTATTTACAGCCAAATCAAAATTTGATTGTTGCCGTGTTGTTATCATTTTGAATCGAGTTGTCCCAGTTCATGAAACTTAGATTCTTCATTGTACACTGTAAAGGAAGCAAACATTATATCAATAGGTTGATTTTGGCGAATCTTCTCCAAAAAAAAAAAGAGATGTTCTTATTGGTCAAGAAAAGTTACAGCGATGAATTTTTGGATACGAAAGGCATCTTGGCTGCAGATTTATTAGAAAATTTAAAAACGACCAATGAATAATAATGCAGTAAGTTATCCTATTCTCATTTCCTCCTAATGCACCTTATTTCCATTCCTAACACGGGCATTTTTTCAAACACTGTATTGCGGAAAAATTTGTGAATAATCATTACATATCAATGAGTTACCAAAAAAAAAAAAAAAACAATAACGAGTCAAAATGTTAAAAAAAAGTTAGCTTGTATTTTTTCTGATGACACCAAGTAGTATTTATTATCATAAAACAATAACACAATTCAATGGAAATTACAATTCTTAATAGGTTCAAATCTCTCATAAGAAATCTGACAAAATTATTTATGTTCTAGGCAAAAATTGTAGCCTTCGAAGAAATTTCTATAATTTTTGTTACTATAAGTAGAGAGAAGAAAACTGTCATTAATTCTGATGTTTAATAATAATAATAAAGCAATTGTCTTGAGGGTTCTAAACAGAACCTGAACCGCCGAGAGCCAAATCAAGCGTTAAGCAACTTGTCACTTTGGGGCCTCTATTTCAAATATTACGTTACTTTTCACATTTTGATCGAAATTAGATTTTTACAGAATAAAATAAAATTACAATTCAATTTGTTTAATGATATTCATATATAAATTTTGCGATTTATAACATATAAGAATTACAGATGAGCATTTAGAGTATTATACTTAGTGAATTGTATGCGCTATCTTAGCATTCTGTGTTTAGTATGTCTAGATCATTCAAACTATTTTGATCCAGAATTGATCTTTTACCATCTTTTATATTTTTATGAATATTCGCCTTGCACAACTTTTACAAGAATCGCAAAAAACATTTTCGAAATTATTACAAAATTTGGAAATAAAATCTTAATTAACTTTTTATTTCAAATGGTTGGAGAATGATCTGGAATAGCAAAGAAATTTCATTAAAATTACAGCATAAATTGACTTCAAGTGTAAAACATCATCAGCCAATTCTGTTTTGATATCAGTAGAATATATTTCTTAAAGAAAGCCGGATTCACAATTAGCCGCAAAATGAGCAATTGTTTTTGTCAGTGTATAAATTGGTGTAATTTATCACTTTACAAGAGAGACAGAGAAAGAATTCCTTCAGGGGCTAATCTACTTTAGATGAGAACGAGCATCACACACTTTTGGACGCACCTCAGTGATATTTCCCCCTCATTTTTCTTATTTTTTATTTTATTTCGGAGAATTCTTGTTCATACTTCTGTGTAAAATGTATACAACATATTTTCTAAGACGTTATAATTTTGCTTAGAGAAGTTTTTATTTTCATTTCTGTTTTTTAACTGTGGTGGTGGGTGAAAAATATAAGGTTTTAATAAAATAATTTAAAAAAAAAATGTTTGTGATGTTTAAGAAACTAACAGGTCAACGGCGTATCAATACTGATATTTTGCATGCTTAGCAGTGACCATAAGGAGACTCCATTATCTCTTTAAAGCCTCTCTCTCTCTCTCGAGAGAAACTATTTTGGTATGGGAAGGAGCCATGCCAGGGAAAAGTCTGGTCTGTGGTATGAGAGTTTAGGTTCGCTGTCTGTAACGATTTTAAGAAGTACGTTCTGCTTTAAAATGTCTTAGAGGTTGTGTCTCTTGATTGTTTTTAGCTGGATGGAATCGTTTTCTGCAATAGCGAGAAATCCTTCCTCCTTTCAGCCTGGGATTATGCAACAATGCAAGTTACGGTGGACTTCTGTATATTATGGGGCACTATGGCGTTGCCCAGTATATAAACACTCGGGTGGTTCCCCATCGGTATGTCTGAAAAAGATGGAACGAAGGTATCTGATGGGGCCCTATTGGATTTATTCGTTTTTGAGTCTCGATAAAAAATATTAATTCCTCATCTAACAGTGTACATTACAGTATTATTACTACAGTATAATTACGGCCATTACAGTATAATTACTAATTTAGCTTAAAAACGTCTCCCTTACATTAATCCATAAAATAGTGCAAGTAATGGTGGGAGAAGTCAAATCGATTAAAAAGCAAATAGTGGCTGTCTGTTAGTAGAAGTAGCATTTAGTAAACAAGTAGAAATTATCTTGAATTTAAAATCAATAGGTAGCATTGAAATAACAATTACTCCTCACCCCCCATCCATCGTACTGGTCAAATGATCCTGAAGAAATATTTCGTACTCACTTTCAATAGCCCAAATCTAAATTAAAGTGTTAAAATAGCATATCCAAATTATAAACAACCACATATCCCCAAACATTTACTCTTCTTTAACTGTCAAAGCTTGGACATGCTATTCTGTCTTTTCAGTGGACAAGCAATTTGTGGCCGATACTCTATCATCGGACATGATAGTAAGGACTGAAGTTCGCATCCTATAAGTATAAATTGCAAAGGCGACGTCCAGTTTATTCCCGAAATTGACCAGGATAGATATCTAAGAATGAGATACAAACTATTAAAAAATCTAAATATTTCTTTTCTCGAAACCCGAAAAATAGTGAATGCTCGCACCTCATAGTTGACAAATAATATTAATCCATTTTGAAAACTCATATTGCAAGCCAAAATGCCTTTTATACCCCAAAAGTAGAAATAACAGATAAAGAAACACAAGCTATGAAGGTAGAAATAGAAGCCATCAGTCATGTAATTTTGTGTGTATGTGTGTGTGCAATCTGTATCTTCAATACCCATACCTAAAACCAATAATTGCTAACTTTCAACTAAAATCCTACCATCTCTGATTAAAGTAATGAACTCGGTACAAACAGAATAAGATAAAAACAACTCAAAAACTAATAACAGAATACCATCGGTAAATCCGCTTACTAAGAATGCTTGTTCTTCCTGATCTAAAATTCTTTCAATGACCAAAATCAAAATAATCCAAAGAAACCAAGCAGTAAATGAAACTCTCCTGCTAAAAACCACAGACTTTTGATGAACAAATAAATAAATTTTAAACGAGTAATATAAATTTTTTTTTTAAAGTCAATTCTTACTTAGGTCAACAAAGAAATTTTTTATTTTATTTTAGTTACTTTTTATTAAATAATTACAATTAATATAAACATATGACAGAATCACAATATTAAGTGGCAATAGAAAAAAATTTCCAGCGATCTTCACGCTTCGTCACTGACGGTATTCATTCCTAAATCTATATTCTGCTAAATATTTTATATAAGAGAATTTTTTTTCTCCCATATAAAACTAAAATTAATTATTTGAAAATCAAATAAAAAATTTTTATGATCCGACGAAATTCTACGCCTACGCTCTACTAACTTTGCCATTGTAAGACAAATGACTTAGTAGAAGCATTGACTTGTTTCTTAATTCATTTGGCAAATTAAATGGTTGGAATGCAGTTTAGCACAACCACCCTTGGTGACAAGAATTATTTGGCGTTATTTTGCCAAATGTGGCTACCCTGGTCCGGTCCGCGGACTTAACGTTCAGCCGAAAAAGATCGCCAAGTTTGGTAATTTTTGAAATCGCGAAATGGTTGGGATAAACTGCATTTTCACCCAATTACATTTAATTAATGAATTAATATTTGAAAAAATTGTATTAACATAAAATGTCATCCACTACAAGTCTTAAAAATGTATTTGAACTTGAGTGGTTGAATAAAAAGTATTTTATTAACGATTGAAAATTTGAACAAGATATATAAAGGGAGAGAGTGAGTTAATAGAAGAAATTTGAAAAAAAAAAAAGAACTTCCTGCATTAAAAAATCACTTCTCTGACGAAAATAAAATGTTAATGAATGATTCTTTTCAATCATCTACCAAATAGAGGGATATCTTTCTTTTCGTTTCTTTTCCATGGTCTCCTTGATTTCTAGTAATTTCTGAAAATAAATAAGAAAGAATTGAAAGATGTGTCAAATGATTACCATCCTATTGTTTTTACTTTCAAGGAACAATTTAACTGATTTTCAGGAAAGATATTATCCAGAAAGCAAGTGGAGGTGTTTTTTTTGTTGTTGACATCCCAGACATTCCCAGTATCTAAAAATATTTTCCAAACCATGCTTCAAGTTATTGGTGTCAAAATTCATATCCAAATCTTAACACCAACCAATACACAAATTAGCCCCCTACACATTAATAACCTCATCATTCATTTCCCTGCGCTTTTGAAAATTATTGGGATTCTGAACGAACGCAGTATTCTTTGGGGCTATAAAAAGCAACGCAAGAACATAAATTTAAAAAAATATCATTTCAGACAATAACATGAACTTTCTAAATAATCACCAATCTATTTTCATTCACCTACACAAAAAGATCACTCTAAAGTGTTTTTAAAACAAAAGATTTCTTTAAAATAGTGACTAGTTTTCAATAATATTAGATCGTACAAATTTTATCCATCATAACTCTATTTCAAGTCAGGTATTAGAGGGGGGGATCTGAAAAGTTTCCTATCTATCAAATATACAAAACATTTTTTTTCCTTTAAATTTATTTTTATTTTTCTACAAAATTTCATTGTAAGTCTACACTTCTCTCAGCGATGCTCCCATCTCTTTAACCCATCCAAATAGTACTCGACTCTTTATCTGCAAAATATTTGTTAACGAAGGCGATGACCTCCTCATTTGATAAAAATCTGTGTCTCCGAGCATAATTTTTAGATTGGGGAACAAAAAGAAGTTGCTTGAGGCTAGATCTCGTGAGTAAAGAGGGTGGTCAAGCAGTTCAAAATGTAATTAGTGTCACCTTTAGTCACCTTGTTAAGTCACCTTTACCTCATAAAACATTTATGAAATTACAAACTAATGAAAATTTCAAAGCTTTACGACAGAATCTGGAAAGAACATAACTTTTCTTGTTCATGGAAACATGCCCTTATTATTTCCATTTTAAAACCGAGAAAAGATCCAACAAAAAATACAACGAATTAAAGTCCCTTAGCCCTCATGAATTGCTTGTGTAAAATACTAGGAAAAATGGCGAACATTTGACTCATGTAATTATTAGAGCAAAATGCAATTTTTTTTCACCATTCGAAAGAGGATTTCGACGAAACAGATCTACTGTAGATGACCTAGTCTATTGATACAGGTAAGAGATACCTTTGTTCAAAATAAATATCTTGTTACCATTTTTTTATGTTATAAAAGGCATATGATCGCACCTAGAGGTATGGAATTCTCAGAGGTTTCTACAATTATAGCTTAAGGAGTAATCTATCATTTTTTATTCAAAAGTTTTTAGAGTACAGGTATAGCTTTTCATTGTAAATCTCATGCTACAGTAAATCTCATGCTACAGCTTTTCATAGTAAATCTCATGTTACAGCTTTTCATAATTTTATTCAATATTATGTACTATTCTTAGAGATAATGCATTAAATATATCTTATAATGGCTAGTATATACGTATTAAAATATAAATATGGATTATATTATTATACATAAACTTACTTTATATATACCAGGTAGGAGGATACAATGACTATCTTCTCTTGTAAGATAAAGATTATTATCAATAGTTTTTATAAGAACTGATACTATCTGAATTTCTTCTGCTCATAGCTATTTTAAGAATTTTAGCTCTTGTTGATAGAATAATTCTATTACATATAATTATTACGCGATCTCCCTCTATCATACATTACATGCCTTTTCACACGCATTCTACTTACATGTAGTGTGTTTCATATACTTATCCATTCGCGTATCATTTCTTTTTACAGATATAAATAGTGAAAACATTTTATATTCCTTACTAACTATTATGTTAATGGTCCATATATCTTTATGAAAGGAATAAAAAAAATTATAAAACTAATAATAGAGTTGCAGAATAATTTATTCCACTTATCTTGCCTTCTCTTTTGGTCTACATGGAATAAATCACATTGATACATTTTTCTTTGCTCTATATAAGAGAATATAATGTATTTGCTCACCAAATCTTTTGAATAACTACTACGAATGCATTTATTTTAGGGAAGAAATTCATAGAAAGGTCACAAGTCAAGACATTTACCTGTATCGAAGTATTTATATTTAAGCTTCTAGTTTTGCGATATATATGAAATATTTATATACAGATAACTTCTATTATTGCAATTAAACTATTTTTTATTATATTTATAAATATTGATAATGTACTTATGTTTCTAGTTTTTGTATACAACTTCCATATATATATATATATATATATACATACATATATACAAGTTTACTAAATGTGTTTATAATATAATAATAATTCGAGCTATTTCAAATTATATCCCATCTATGATTATTTAATTCTAAGTAATTATTAGGATTCTTTTAGCATAACGCTTATTATAGGTATTGTATATACAAGTTAACATCTACTCAATCTTGAAACTTTTCAATAAATTTATAACTTATAAGTTTGGAATTTATGTCACGAACGAGATGAAAAATTCTCTCTGAATTCACTGAGATATTTCTAAAGCGTCCAGATGCCTCCGAAGATATCAATCACTAAAAGTTTTATTTATATATTATTTTCAAATGATACATTTTGAAATGATACAGAAGTGCCAAATTCACGTGGCAAAAGGGTAATTTTTCATGCGTTGTTATACAATATGTAATTTGATCTTACATAGCTGAAAGATTTGATATGAAAAAGTTCAAGTTGTTTTCAGATACATCATTACAGAAGACAGCTAATACGTTTGGTCTCTGTTATCAACTTAGTTGAAGTTTTAAATTGTAGAAATAAGCTGTATTAGGAAGTTCGATAAACAAAGAAAAGAGCTAACAAACAGAAAGGTAGAGAACTAACTATTTAAAGTCGGAATATTAAAAACGAATCACCCAAACTATTATCATGCCATGTTTGATACTTTTTGGTATTTTTGTATTATTGCTTTCTCCATTAAATACATATTAGTTATCCTTTTCATATTTTTATAGGGATAATTCATTTCTTGTGAAAATTGAATGTTATATATTAAACAATTACATGCATAGCTTCATTGAAAACATTATTCATCACATGTAATTTTTTATTTTTTATACACCCTGCAAATGAAAAAATATGCAAAATTAGAAGACGGAGTTTATAATTTTGAGAATGAAAACAAGTGACGTAACAGGTGTTTGAAGACTGAAATTGATTAATTCGAATGTGTATTTATAAATGACTAGAGACTCGGAAACTGTTTAGAGTGAAGTGTCATTTTTTCTGATATGAAAGTATAAGACAAATTGAATTGTGCAAAACTCATCAAACAAATATAATTTGGCATAAACAGCTGTACTAAATGACTCATAGAAATTCAATTTAAAGTAAATTTTCATTTAAAATTTGAGTAGCACACGTGGATTGTTAAAAAGTATCCATGTTAGGAATGGGGTAACAGTGTTATATTGTTCAGTGATTATTATTCCTTTTTTCTCAAAAATCCTTGAGTATGACCTCCTTCACATTATAAAAAAAACGATACTTAATTTTATTATTATTTTTTTTAATTTAAAGAACTATCAAATTAATCAGATTCGTTGTTAGCCAAAGAGAATACTTTAGTGTGGAGTAATTGGAAATAATTTTCGTTTTTATAAAAAATTTAATCTTTTCAGAAAACAGAATAGTGATTGATAAATATATGGCAAGGGAAGATAGTTTTAGAAAGAAGGAAATATCAAAATGTAGGGAAGAAAAAAAAATGAAACTAAATTTTAGAGAGGAAAAAAGGAATTTTTCCAAAGTAAATTGGCTTACATAGATTTAAGATCAAGATCCTTTTTTTTAAGAGTTAAAGATATAAGTTTCAAAACAGCTAAAATGAGCGAATCAAAAGTAAGGGGGTTGAAGATGTTTCTTAATCCTAACTGAATAAAAAAGAATGAAACCTACTTAGTAAGAATGTTAATCCTTTCCTCCAAGAATGTTAAAAAATAGCGCAACCAATATATTGAATACTAGAGTGTAGTTTCTCTCAAGAATGGAATTTGAAAAAGAACACTCAGTTAATTTAAAAGTGAATAATTACTATTTAATTATCCTTTCTGAATTCTCCTCTTTTATTTTAGCTAATTCATCCAGTAGAATATAACATTAGCTAAGAGCGAATTTAAATGGTAATTTTTAACATTTTACTGCAGTTAATATATTATAAATATTTCTTGAAAGGTTCTATTGAAATTCTAGAACTATATTTTTTAATGATGATTAATTAAATAAAATTTCGAAGAATGTCATTTGTTCAAAATACCAATAAAAGTTAGTTACATATAATTATAAGAATTTGAATTTCTAGAATTCATCAACAATTAGACGTATTTCATACTAAAAACACGCCTTACTAGTCAGTGAGAGAAAGATTAATACTCTTTGAATGAAATTAGAATAAATTAGTGGAACTAATAAGGTTAGACATTTATTTCGAGCATGGCATACCAGAAAGATAAATTTTCAGAGAATACCCAAGGTCAAAGCAAAGGAATCAGTTCTCAACAATGTAGGATCAACAAGCTGCTTCCTATTCCCATAAAGGAGGAATAGATCTTGTGTCCCTAAAAATCGTATCCCTAAAGCAGTTCATCATTTGTGTTAGCCCCTTGATCTTTTAATAGCGTAGACCAATCTTTCAACTAGGACAAGAATCGGATACTGGATAATGGTATATTGATGGAGATTTGAAGATATATCTGGACGGTAATTAGGCTAATTAAATTATCGGTAATTAGAGCGATGTCGAAATTAAAGAGGTGTGTCAATCTGCCTTGGAAGAATATTTATTTTTTAACAATTACTCTATCCGTGATTAAATAGAAACAATTTTTAATAAAATTTGTGGTTCAAAAGTCATAGAATAGTGTTTCCCTGAGTTTTTGTTATTATACTATCATCAATTTAGATTCCTTCTGTTTTGATTTTTAAGCTACATCTTGAAAATTATATTGATTAAAGTTCATTTTATTTCTGCTGAAGTAATCTATATCGAAATTATTCTAAGGATGGTAAAAAAGAGATAATTTTTTAAAATAAAAGCAGTTTTGATCCTGAGAAGAATTCTTCCGAAAGTCTATGGAATTCGACTTATTATATATTAACGCCACATTTAGAAGCAACATGTGAACCATTTTTAAGAATCCTTATTGTAACACTATATGTAGCCAATGGAGACTGTTATTAGCAGCGCTAAAGTCACAGCATTTAAATTTAATAAAAAATTAAAAGGTAAAATTTTGGTAAATTGTCCTTTTTAATGTAGCTAACTACAATAAAGAGGACCATTTTAACTATAAATATGGATAAATATAAAATAAAAATTTTATACTTATGGCTATATATATACTGCATTACAGTGAAAATGCACACTTAAAAAGCATGTGCTGAAAGTGATGAAAATCCTCAAAAATAGAGAAACAGTAAAGAACAATAAATGATGTTTATTACATGATACACTTAAAAATGGAAAGACTATAAAGTATTCCCAGTAATTTAGTGGGACGCCTTTGGGGCAAAACATGCAGTAAAATATCGAATTACAGACTTAAACAGTAAGCGGATTATTTCATCAGGGATCGTGTCCTTCCTCTCTCAACCATTTACCACAATTCACCATCTGAAAGTGGCAGTGGCAACCTACGAAAATGACATCCAATCACATCCCAAACATGTTCGATTCGTGAGAAATCCTGGGAGATAGGTGGCCACACAGGGAAACAACCCCGGTACCTCGCACAGCATGTTGACTGATGCGCGTTGTATGTAGTGTGGCTTTATCCAGATAGTAAATGGCATTCGGCATCCCCTGAAGAAAAACTAGTTTTACAAGATGCGCATATAATCCACATATCGTTCGAACGTCATATTGCACGCAATGTGGACTAGTGATGATCTGCAATCGTAGGCGATGGAGCCTCAAATCATGATGCCATGTAGTTGTGCAGTATGGCGTACCACAGTAGCGGTCCTATTGGACCTGTCATGAGGTCGCCGTCAGATCCGAACACTATGGCAGTCATTGTTTAAACAAAAGCGGGACTCGTCTGAAAACTCCACATCATGCCTCTCGGAAGTTCAAGGAGGTCTTTCCCGACACTAACGGAGTTGTCTGTGTTCTTGACTCAATGACAGCATTCTTAATGGACGCCATGAATGTAGACCCCTAAACGCCTATAGGCAAAAATTAGTCCTGCTCGATATGATAGCAGCAAGAATGTCCTGCACCTGACGCAAAATGTTGATGGAAATGGCTTTTGGGGTCTCCAATCCAAACCTGAAGCCACCCTGGTAGTACTGACACTTCTGAAACGGGCCACATTATATTCTTACAGCCATCGTTGCCACAGCAGTGTTCGGTAGACGAGTGTAGATGCCTATCTGTTGTGATTTGGCTCAGGAGCTAACATAGTCTTCTCAGTCCTACAGCCATACCTCTGGTGTGCTCTTTTGTCTGCTGGATGTGCCTCAGTCATCGGTGGCCTCATATTCTCAGCATTAAACATTATCTCTGCGACATGAAAACAATTTTCAAGAACATTAGCACAACTATCGTTGATTCTGCAGATTCCTCCCATTGCATCTCGCTTTACCTGTTCCAGAATGCAATGCACTTCGCATCATTTGCAAAAATCGGTGCGCTACATCTACCTGGAAATTTGCATTTCCCCCCCCCCGAGTTACATTTCACTGTCATGTAGAATACATAGAAATATTCAAATATTAAACACATATTATTTTAAATAGTTGGCTCTTATTTCTAAAAGTAAGAGTGACAAAATTTATTGAAGAAAAATTATAAAACGTTATTCAGCAAACCTTAATAATATATAAATATTTCAAGGTAAAAACTCTTCTACTTCGATATAGAAGTGCAATTTCAATAACAGAGATTGATACTTCCCTCCATAAACTCCATGAAGATTCCAGAATTTTCAAGGAGCTTTTAAGAAAAATCTTTGTGAAGAAAGTATTCTGTTTGTCTCAAGTAAAGGCTAAGTTTTGTTATTCATCTCAAGTTGACAGTTCAATAAATAAAATAACGATTAAAATCTTAGAGAAATTTTTTTTGGGACTCTACGTGAATTTAAGAGGTTTTGTGAGAATCATTCAAGCATGGATTATATAATGTGCGTTCGAAAATTTATTGCTTTGAATCATGTTTTATATATGAATACCTGATTATTACTAACTTTCACGTTTGATGCAGTAACTTTCAGGGTTTGCAACTGAATAGAAATTTATGAAAAATAAAGAAAAAGGAAAAATATCCTAACATCATGTTATTATTTTGCATTTTATATAAACAATAGACAATTTATTTCCATAGTTTTAACTAATATATTTACGTGGAAGAAGATATTCATATAATTTATTTTATTTTCTTTGCTGTTAATTATTGTGTTAAATAAAAACATTTTTTTTGAAAGATTAAGATTACACTACAGCAGAAAATTTTGAAACTTTTTAATAATTTAGGTATCAAAAAACTTATTTGAAAAAAACTTGATAAATTTAAATAATTTACTAAAAATAAAAAACATGATGGAGAGCATATTTCAGTTATCTCAAATTGAATTTTTTGAAAAATACTTTTCATATGCAAAATGTTTTGCTTCTTTTTTCTCAAAAATCATTTCGCGAGATAGATTTTGGCTTTAAAAACGCATCATTTTATCTTAAATAAGTATCTTTTAAGCATTTTGTCCCTTTCTAAAAGCATTTCTACTGGTAATATATCCTTACATTACTTTCAAGCAATCATATAGAGAATAATATTGGAAAAAAAATACTCGTTTAAAATCCATAAAAAGAATCATAAATAATGGGTAAAATAAGAATCATAGTAAATTAATATTATATAATCATAAATAATTAACAAAACAGAATTTATTCATTTTCAAAGGAAAATAATTGTTAAATACTTAGCATAAAAAGTATAAAGTGCATAATAATTTTGAAATATTTATCTTATTGGTCTTTTAAGCCTATCAATAATAGATGTAGACCTTTTAGATGGTTTTTTGATACATTTGAATGAGATAATGACAGTTCTCTCAATGCATTCAGAAACTATGATTTGTAAAGGGTATGTTTAACAATAAACATTAATTATTACCAGATCTCAATTATACCCGTGAAAAGAAAGAGCTTGAAAAGAAAAAAAAAGCTGTTAATTATAGGAATTGAGTAAATTATAGCGTTTCTTGTGAAACAAATATATGTAGATAACATAGATTTTCTGCATGTTTTCAAATGATGTTCGACATAAGGCAATTGTTATTTTTGTAAACAAAGCTTTTTCTGAGTTTTCATTTAATATGTAATTATGCACTCATTATTACTTTCTGGACCGAATGTCTCAGACACATGTTTTAAATCTATGTTATTTCCGCATGAAATCTTTTAAGGACAAGGTATTTGAAGATATTCTCCCTTTTGAATGGTTTAATGATAATAACATATATTTTACTCTCAATTTTCTTCAAATTATTGGTAACGTCATATTGCATCTAATAATATTTCTTTGTGGTTTTGCAAGTTGATAAAATTCTGAAAATGAGAATTTTTAGAAATCGAGTTTCTGAATCCGTTTCAATGAAGAAAAGTAACAAGAAGCAAATTATAAAGAAGCAGTCAAGATATTCTAAATGTGATGAGTGTTTCTGTGTTCTATCTTGTTCATCTGGTCGGAGATTCAAGCGGCTAGCAACTGTTTTCAAAATACTCAGAATAATCTTTTTCACAATTGGTATACCATTAAATCATTCTTCAAGATGGAAGAATATAGCCTCGATTCTGATGGGCATTTTAATACATGCATTTTTCATTTACCGATGCTTTGTTTTCTACTTTCGTTTCCAACAAGGTCATTATACGATCGAAATGGGAATATTCATAGCCCTTCAGGAAGGAATGGTTCTAGCTGTTTGGAACTGTGTTTATTCAAAAAGAAAGGATATAATAGACCTCTTCGGAAATATCTTATGCACTTCCCATATATTTCCAAATTTTAAATCAAGGCTATGGAACAAAATATTTTTTGGATTTTTAGAAAGTATTTATGTGAATAGTTTAACAATATCTGTTGTGATGGCTTCTCTTACAAGTGCTTCCGAAGCTAGTAATTTCATATTCATTACCTTATTTGGAACAGTTGTGCAAAACCCTAATCATATATACACTTTTTTGTTATTTTACGCTTTCAACAGTTATCTATTAATAGTTCCTTCCGTTATATCTTTAACATACGTATATTTGTGCTGCCATTTTAGAAGAATGTTGAGACTTTGCCATCAACAGTTAACAAAATGTAATTCGTTTAAAGAAGTTAAAAATTGTTTTCAACAAGCAATTAATCTATTGAATATTATCAAGAAGATGGAAGAATCTTTATCAATTTGTATATTTTTTGTCGTTGCTTTTAATTTGATTTTGTCTTTCACGACTTTATCTTATGGACTTGGATATTATAATATGGAAACTTCACTTACTGCAGGAGTGGTGGCTTGGTTATTTACCAACCAAATGTCCTTTATACTCATCTGCTGGACAGCCTCTGATGTCATAACTGAGATAAGAAATCTGAAGACAACTTTTCACATTGTTTTGTGCAACTTGAAACAAAATGAATCGATTCTGATTACGTTTTTCCAAAAGCTTGTGGTGTTAGATTCTGTTTCTTTGACAGGATGGAAAATGTTCAGTTTATCAAAAAAATTGATCCTTACAGCTTACGGCAGCATTTTGACTTACGGACTTTTGGTTCTTCAAACTTTTAACTTTGAAAATCCTCGAGATTCTTAGAACAAAATAATTTAATTAAAATAGTTTCTCTTAAAATAGCATTTTTTTTTATTTAGAAGCAACTTTTAACTAAGCTTATATAATACATGTATTGCTTTGGTCTGTAGAATAAAGAAATATGTAGAAGCTATGAATTTTTTTTAAAGGAAAATTTAGAAATATCGTAGAGAATTTTGCAACTATGTTAAGTTTATTGAAAACATAGTCATTCATACCTCATGGAAATGAGTTTCTTTGTTTCTCACAAGAAGCTATATTTCTTAATGTAGTGTAACTATTAATGTGCTTTTAATTAAATTGATTTAGCATAAAATGTGAAATATTTTATTGCTTAATAAATGATAAATTCTCTTGCATTTGTCAGGATAAATCATTTGTAAGCTTCCTGAAACCTTTTGTAAACTACTGAATTCACAAAAATATAATTTTAAAATGTATCTCAAAATTTTAAACTATAAGTTTATTTAAGATTAAAATACTTTAAAAATTCATTATGGCTTAAGAGATATTTGTTGAGTTATTTTTACTTTAGAAAGATTTTCATGACAAAGAATTTCATGAAATTTAAATAAAGTTACGTCTTATATGTATGTAAAAATATACAATTATTACTTAATAACTACATTTGGAAATTTATATTATATTTGAACAGATTAAAACATAAAGGTATTGAAATATTATCAAAAAACTTTGGAATTGAAAAATGTATTAATTATATAAAAATGTCTTATTATTTATATAAAAATATCTTTATTTAATTCTATAGAATATAATACACATTCGTTTAAGTAACAAAGTGATCATTTTTAAAACTGTAAGATATTTTTTTAAATGTTTGTATTTCTTCAATTTGTATTTTCGACCTAAATTGAAAAATATTCTTAATTTGGAGCTCTAAATTCTGCACATGTAATATTACTTTGTTGTTCTATACTTGTCATCTTTAAACATTTCATAAACACTTTTGAAATATTCAAAATAAATAAATAAACAGAAGGGGTACATAATGCAAAAGATTGTTGTATATTCGATTAAGAAGTCCAAACTCTGGACATTTTCTTAAAAATGGAGAATAAATTGAAAGCAACTAAAGAAAACTAAGAGATAAGCGTAAATATATTAATTCCATGATCTCGTAACATTTTATTTTGCCATGTAAAATTATGTAATAGTTTAGAACGTGTTCTTGAAAAGATACTTCATCATTTCTTTTACTATCGATGATAAAAGAAAAACAAGGCCTTCAAATTATATATAAAAAAAAGAGAGATTATTTATCATCATTGTTTTTTAAGCATCAAATTTTAATTACGCAAGTAGTGTTGTATACTCTGTTGCTCTCATAATGGATTATGAATGTGACACACAACCCTCATTTTTTTCTGTAAGCAAATAAAACCACTCATTTGTTAACTTCATGCATAAATCTTCCTGAAATGCAATTTTTCTTTTTTCTTGACTTCATCTCTCTTTTAACTGACAAATGGCATTGTTTACGTAAGACGCTTTTTACAATGTTAATTAATTTTGATGTTGTTCATTTAGCGTAACTTTTTGGGCGTGGAAAGTTTTAAGAATTCACTTTAGCGTACATTTTTTTGTCATGCCTTATTTGCATTTGATACGTTTTTCTGAATTGACACCAAAATTGCTCTATTCTATTATCGTTGAAAAAGAATGTTTGAAATGGTATTTAGTCTTACATTTAAATAGTGAAAGTTATTTACTCAAATTTTTATGATTAAATGATTATATTATTCATTATAATTCTTCATTTCAAAATTTTCTATTAAATTTTATTTTGGATTTATGTGATTATAACCGAATTACTTATTTTGAAATTTATAATATCAAGCTGTATTAGCAAAATTGCTGTTTAGATGAAGGTTTTAATTTTATGCGGAACAATTTCTTGATCTTTTTATCTGTTGAATTTTTTGCATTGTATTTCGGTTCCCTTATCATTTTAGGAAATATTATTCGAAACATTTAATAAAACGAGTAAAAATATCTTTTTTCTTTCAATAATAAAAAATACATTTAAAATACACAGCTTTATAAAAAAAATTAAACGTATGTTTTCATTTTTCTTTTAAAATTGAAAAGAAAAACTGGTCATAGTTTGTACAGGAAAAACTTATAAAATTTCGTAAAGAATCATGCAGAAAATAATCCAACAAATTAATTTTCTACAATATAATGATTATTTCGAAAGAAACATTTTAGCAATTCTGCGTAATATTGTTTTATAGTTAAATATTTAACATATTTAGAAGTACTATGTTGAATAATCTGCCACCAAGCTTCTTTTAAAACACTTGCATCATTTTTTTAAATTATAATTCTGAAAGTATTTTTTAATTACCCTTAAACAAACGTTCATCCAACTCAATGGAACTCATTCTTGTTTCACTCTTTTAAATGTTGTTTTAAGGTACAAATGTTTTGTTTTATTATCAATAAATGACGCGTGCAAAAGTTCTCTTAATACAACTGCATATAATATTTCTGATAGCTTATGATAAAAGTTCTATTACATGAAAAATGTATTTAATGATTTTTTATTTATATTTCAGTCATGTCATTTTAAGCAAAAAACTCGCCAAAATATATATGAATAACAAAGCATTTATAAGTTAAAAGTTTTCAGAATTCCATATTAATATTTTATTTAATTTCCCTTATATAGTTTCTTATTCAAGCTAGTGAAGAAAAATACCCTTATTTTGATATTAGTGTTGAGTTTTTAAGCTATTTCAAATTCTGAAAGAAGGAATCTGACTCAAATATTAAGCTTGATATGAAGATTAAATTTATTCATATAGTCAAATGAAGTTTCAGCTGTAAAATATAATGGCTAAGGCTCTTATGAAGTATATATATATAATATTTTCTCAGCAAAGATAACCTAACCTTAAGATTCCAATCCTATTTCATCGATTTCTTTCCTTTTATGGCCATAGCCCTAACTCTCTCACGCATCATCCTATAATTGAAACTTTAAATAAAAGGTACAGAATTAACAAAAATTATAATTAAATATTATTC
The DNA here is from genome assembly GCA_019974015.1 of Nephila pilipes. Taxonomy (NCBI): domain Eukaryota; kingdom Metazoa; phylum Arthropoda; class Arachnida; order Araneae; family Nephilidae; genus Nephila; species Nephila pilipes. The sequence continues at coordinate 299,636 of BMAW01097031.1, read as the reverse complement.
AATCGAGTCCCAAATTAAATCACTTTGGCGACGGTTTGCACTATCGTGTGGATCTATGCGATTGTAGACTCCCTGCTCCCATTCAAACAACAGAATAATTAAAAGCAGAAAAAATTATTTCTTTATTTATTATATGAGCTGGCTAATAACATATATAGTTTTAAAAAATTATAAAAAACAATTTTCTGAGAGAATTTTTTTGGAAATTTGAAACAGAATGGTTAATATTATTTATGATTCTTTTTTTCTATTATCGAATTATCTCCCGCAGATACGCAGCAATCTCAAATAGTTTTATTTTTATTATAATAAATAAAACTTTAAATCTATAATCAAATTTTATTATTTCAATCTTTAAATGCTCTTCTACACTAAAAGTCTAAATTCGTATTTTATTTAGTCGTAACTGATAAAACTATACTAAAACTAAATACATATGCTAAAAAATTTCATTCTTGACTTAGTAAGAAAGAAGAAGCATATAAGCTTATTTTTGATTAAAATTTTGTTCAATTAATTTTAAACTAGAGCAACTCTTTGGATTTTAGAGTAGTCCTTAATAATTCTAATCAGATCCAATGATTGAAATTTTCTATGAAATTTTGGATTCACCTTTACTGAATATGTAAATCAAGATACACGCTCATAGAAGGAAATGAGATTTCTTTCAACATTATTGTTTGGTTGTTTTTATTAGTCTATAAGAACTTTTTCTATAGAATTGAAATCCAGTCTACAACCTTCCAAATTACTAAATTAAAAACGGTCAAAACATTTCAGCTTTGTTCGGAAACTTATTTAGCATGCTGAATGTTATAATAACATAATAACATTTTTGAGCTCTCAGGAGAACACCACAGTAGATTTATAAATAGCAATTGAATAATTTGATATTTATATAATTATAATGAAATGAAATTATGTATGGTATGGATGATTAAATTAGGCGGTTATTTTGGCTATTCGTAAAACTTCCCTCAACTAACATCTGGGGGGTCTTTCTGACTTTATATTTAAGTTTCCAACTTCTTTTCAACCAAATGAAACGTGGTCATGCAAACTGACTTAACTTTAAAAGTGCAGTGGAGTCAAGTCATGTAATAGCGGCAGAGAATTGAAATGAAATATGGAAAAGGTTATTTTGATAGGAAAAGTTCTCGTGCGAAATCGCAGGTAGTTTCTTGCGTGTGTACTTGATTTATTGATACTGGAATCCAATACTGTGTGAATGAATTACTATTTGGAGGAATTACTCGCATTATATTTCAGTAATTATATTATTTGATATATTTTAGAAGTTGTTAGTACTCACTTCAAGAACATTGGAATTGTGGTTGAGAGCATTCCTCTTATTAAGAGTTAATAAACTCTATTTTAAAGTATAACTGACTTTATTTCTGAACTGTTGGGTTATAACTATTTAATTTACTATATCTGTGCTTGAACTTAAGTTGAAATTTAGATTTGTGATTAGCGTAACATTTGAGATGACAGACGAGTCAGTTAAAGGATTACGTCACACAAAGCTTCTGAACTTATTTCAATTAAAATAGTTTTTTTTACGTGAAATTAAAAACATAAATTTTTTTTGATGAATCATGTACATCAATGACTAAGAAATCGTTATAGATGTTTGTAAATTCATTTATAAACGCAATTCATTCTGATATTTTGCCATATTCGTTGATTTCTTTTTATAATATTCAAATATATTCCCCCCTCTCTGATTTTTAGGTTTCTGTTGCAATCTCTAATTAACACGACCAATTTGCACTTTAAATATTGAATATTTGTTTGACTTCTTGTCAGTAATAGAATTATTATTTAACATACTGAGGAAAATAATGTAAGGTCGTGTCATATGAAATGTTGGATTCCTTATAATTCTCAAACTGATATCTGAAAAGGTATGAATGTTGTATACTGAAATACAATAATTTTACAATCTTAAGAACTTGGGAAAAGTAAAAAAGTTCAATAAATTTGTTTCATATAAATTATATAAATTGAACAATTAGAAAATGAAGATATGAATCTTACAATTCACTGTATTTAAGGATCCCCATTTGGAGAAAATTGAAACCTGTGACGAAAAATGGATCTGCTATAACAGAAAACGATTAGATCAGGGGAGTAACCGTGGTTAATATGCAAGACATACACCGAAGCCATCTCTACATAGCTAAAAGACGACGGAGACTGTTTGGCGCTAGGGGTATCATCCAATATTCATTTTTAAGACTTTGGCAAACAATTACTGGAGAGTTACATTGCCTTAAAATTGAGGAAATGCAGAGAAAACATGCTGAAATGAGCTTTGCACTAGGCACTGGGTATGGGCCTCTTCCATCCTTCCATGATAATGCATGGTTCCATGTGGCGTAAATAGCCGTACATAAGCTCAACGTATTAGGTTACGAGATCCTGTCGCATCCTTCATACTCATCTGATCTTTCATCAAAGGATTGTCATTTATTTAGCAATTTAAAGTCCTAAGAATCGAGAAATAATATCTTTCGTAATAGGACTGAGGTCGAAAAACCTTTACAGACTTTTGCAACCAAGACCCCCTCTTCCACAGTTTTTGAAAAAGGAACCGATTTGTTAGAAACGCTTTAGCAAAGGAGTATGTAAGCAGAAAGTGCGTAAGATACTTATTTAACATTAAAAATCAGTTATTCATTTTCTTTTAAGAATCCGTTGTTTTGTATTACATGAACTGATATGTATTTTTATAATATCATGAATAATTATTATGAAACAGTTCTAAATATAGCATACGAACACAGTTATAAAGACTATGCATTCTATAATTTAACCTTTCACTGTTTTCAATTAATAGAATTCACACATCAGATTGTAATAATCTTCAAAAAGTTCAAATGAAAGCTGTTTAGTCTTTGATTTCGATCGTCAAAAAGTTTTAAGAGCTAGAGATCATTAACACACTTGAATTTTGACCCAGCCCCTTGAGTCATGATTAGTTTCCGGTTGTGTTCTCTTTCACTACTTTATCATATCATTGTTTATCGTTTCAGTATTTAAGGAATTTGAGGTGTCCTTGTATAAATGATCGTGATTCCTGTTCCCAACAGAGGTAGAATTTTGGAATCAAGCCATTCCTTTCGTGAGTAATCACCTTTTGGCACACATGACAACCAAAACTTATCATAAACTTGATCATAAAGTGCAACACTTATTCGATGTATTTCTAGGGGAATTAGAATAATTATAAGAATTAATGATGTACAAGATGCATAAGTATGGAACGCGTTTTGTTCAGATTTAGAACAGTTTTATTTTAAGGCGAAATACAGTTTGTGTAAATTTTGTAATTTGTTTTAAATAAAATAAAAAAAAAAGGTTTTAATTACATTGATTTTTCCTGAGTACTTTTAAAATTCATTTATTTTAATATAATCAATGAAAAAATCTTATACAAAGTATTAGAAGGAAAATCTTTTTATATTAGCGATAATATGATTTTCATTAATAATTAAGTTTTATATAAGCTCTTTTAGATATTATAAATTCTTGTTTATTTATTTCTAGAAGTCTTTTCTATTATCCTTGAAAATCGGGACATTGAAAATATTTTTTAAAAGTTTTAATAAGATTATAAAATACAAACACTCAGACAATGATTTATTTCTCTTCTTTTAAATTCAAGAAGCATAATCAGATTATGTATATAATAAAAGAACCTAATTGGACAAGTTGTTTGTTGAAATGATTGTTTGAGATTAATTCAAGAAAATGCATATATGAGACAGGCATTAAATTAATATCAGTACTTAAATGCTTGCAAGTGATTCTCTCATAAAAAAGTGCTACAGATAGATACAAAAAGATAAATAACTTATAAAACTGCATTACACACACACACACACACACATATATATATATATAGTTATAGTATACTCACACATATATATATATGTATGAGTATAATGCAATTTTATAAGTTATTTATCGTTTTGTGACTGGTGACTGAACATAAGTATACATAAGTACTGACAAAAACTTTAAGTAAAGTTAATTATTGAGAAACAGGAAAAGTTAATTAAATACAAGCATAGAATAAAAAGTGTACTTTCTATATTTTGTATTTATATAGTTCTGTGCTATACGCATTTACAGAATATTCAAAATGTATAAGATGAGATCCCGTTTAAGTATATAGTGAGAAAAGTACTGTTTTAAACTATTCTCAAAATAGACATTATTTAACTTGCAGATTTAATTTATATAATATTTATTTGATTGCCTGAATTTGTTTGTTATTTACTTGAAAAATAGCTTTTTATAATGTTTTTAAAAACTTTCGATTGCGTTAACTCAATATACCTTAAATTTCACATTGTTTTAATTTTTTTTTTAAAAAAGCCTCTTTTATAAGTATATATTATATTACGAAAAAGATTCGGGAAATTAATAATACCTGAAAAAATGTATTGTTAACATTTTGAAAATACATAATACAATCTCGGCAACAGAAAATATCACCAACAGTTTAATATCGATTTCTCTCACACTTTCAATTAAACAGACTAAAATGTTAAACATTTAAAAAGTAATCAATTTCTTTCCGAAGCATTAGCATTAAAACTAAAATATATGAGAGAAAGTGTTTAAACATTATTATTTTTAATGAAAATGATTTAAAACTGTAGAATAAATTCTACTTCTTAGAGCAAAATTAAACTTGAGAAAAATGTTAATTTTTGTATCAATTGAATTTATATTAAAAATGCAGAACGAGAGCGAGGAAATTTCATAACTTTTTTGAAAAATTAATAAATTATTTCTTTTCTTTTTAGAAAGTAATGAAAGGAAATATCCGATAAATTGCAAAAAAATTAATATTGGAATTTGCTTAAAACTATTTAATTTATTTTAATCTTATGAACTATTTTGAGTGGAATGAAGTCAATGATTATTGCTGCATAAATAAATTATTTCTGCTCTTGAATAAGCTCATTAATAATTCTCAATTACTTCCAATTTCAAAAACTTCCTAATAATGACAAAGTGAATAGAAGTTTAGAAGACCCCCAACAATTGTTCTATTTATTGAAAAATCTTAATATTATTCTTTTTACGTTACATTTAATTCTAAAAA
>BMAW01097031.1:256234-290756 GCA_019974015.1 Nephila pilipes | reverse complement strand
TTTGGAAGTTACGTACAAGCGTGGAAAAGAACTACATATAACTTGATAAAGCATAAATCAATTTGCGGGACTCTATCCTGCTGATTAATCACTTGGCCTTATTCTTCCTGCAAATATCGAAAACAATTGTCTGATACTCAAGGCCTGGTATTGTCAACCATTTTAAGGCAATAACGAGTTGGTGCAATGACGCTATTCACAGGTCTGCTATTTTAAAGAATGATTCAAAAATATAATAAATTTTAGAATAAAACCAGAAAGGTGAAACTTCTGGGTATAAATTTGGTAGATATATATGAGATATATATATATTATATATATATATATATATATATATATATATATACTGTATATGTGCAGAGCCGGGGAAAATACTCACCCATTCTCCTGTGAACTGAAATTATTGCGAAAATAAATACTGCTTTAACAATGGTTTTGATATAACTCGTCGGTAAGATTCAAGCCATCTTATCATATGGAGTCTTGAAACGAATTATCGGTCAAGAAGAAGAAGTTAATTATTACTAGTTATATTCTCTTTCTCTAACTCTCAAAACAGACTTTTTAAACTCAGGTGAATTTATATATATATATATATATATATATATATATATATATATATATATATATATATATATATATATATATATATATATATATATATATATACATATATATACTAGTTTAATCTCGCTATTCGGTCCTCGGTCTCAGAAAATGTTTTTTGACTTTGCTGGGTTCCGAATTTTCATATTTTTTTTTTCTTTCATTTTACATTTTTTCTGGATTTTGTCCTTTTAAATATTTTAAATTATTCTTTCATAAAATTTCAGTATATATATATATATATATATATATATAGAGACTAGTCATAAGTACACTTTCTTTTGATTAAATTCTTAAATATAGAGACTTTGTCTCAAATAAAGATTTTGACCAAAAAGTAATAAAAACTATATAAAATGATAATAACAGAAAGAGCCAGAGAGAGAGTATATATGTCACACACAATAAACCAATCATTTTCTTTGGTTTCTAATTTTTAAATCAGCCTCCAACAATATTAGACATAAAAATTAAAAATCTAGTTCCAGAAATTTGTAATTCATTTCGTAGGAAGGATCAAAGATTTAAATGTAACATTAAGAGAAGCAAACGAACAATGTTCCTTAGAATAATGTTAATCTATCCCATAAAAACTGGAAAAGTCTTTATTATCAGGCTTTATTGATGTGTAAAAACGATTATTAATTTATTCAGTTTATCATTAAAGTATTTGTTAATTATTCAGTTCATTTACCATTCATTTACTTATTTGTTTATTACTAAATTTTATTTATTTTTATTATATCTCATTTATTTATTATTAAATTTTATTTATTTGCTATTAAATTTTATTTATCTATTATTAAATTTTATTTATTTACTATTAAATTTTATTCATTTATTAATAAATTTTATTAAATTTTCATTAAATTTCATTTATTTTTATTATAACTTATTTATTTATTAGTAAATTTTATTTATTTATTTATTATTAAATTTTATTTATTTATTATTAAATTTTATTTATTTGTTAAGTTTTATTTATTTATTAATAAATTTAATATATCTATTTTTATCAAATTTTATTTATTAACATTTTATTTATTAAATTTTTAACTTACGCAAATTGAATTTTCATGCGAATTTCATTAAATAAATTTAATTTATGAGAATTAATTCAAAAATTTAGCAGCGTGAATCTCCCGTTCCTACAAGATTGCATTCTGTAAGTGCGCCGTCCTGAGAGAGCGTTACGATGACTGAGGTTCTCGTCGCGAAAGCGTTAAAGGTTATAATTTTAATTGATGCTTATAGAATATACTTTAAAAAAAAAAAAAAAAAAAAAACATCGTATTTTAAAGTAAATGTGATGAATGAACAACTCTCTTAAAAATTAATGAAATATGTTTTTGTCATGTTTATAATTCAATAATTTAGAAATAATTTAAAAGGGAAATCAAATAAAATTTTCTCACAGAAAATAATATATACGATAAAAAGTTATTAGTTCATTGTAATGAAGCAAATTAACTGTAGTAATATTAAATTGCAATAATCATTAACATTTTAATATCTTTTATATTTTGATAAATTAACATACATTAAAATTACAATATTTATGATTTTTGCAGAATATTATAATTATTTACATTTATGACGATTTGTCTCGGAGATTTTCAAAGTTGAATTTAAAATTACTTATTCAAACCAACTACGAAAACAATAAAACATATGAAAAGAAGAAATAGTTTGCAAGTATATTTTCTTTTTTAAGATAACATTTTTTTTTTTTATTCTTCGCTTAATTTTTTAAAGATGACAAATTCTTTCATTGACGAAACTACTTAAAATTCATATACAATAATTCTACGCTTAAAATCTCTATGGTTCATTTTGCTATATTTTTTAAGCAGTTGGAATACTTTATAAATACTATTTAATACTTAAAATATATAAGGATATTGCAATTTATTTATTGTTTATCATTGTAACATTAAGAAGCAAACCGAGGGTTATTAGCGAAGGAACCTGTATTTTTGAATTCGGGTCACAAGTGACGACGACGACACCTGAAATATCACCTACTCTCCGAACTTCTATACCTCGCCAATAGGAGGATTTTAAGTACGTTTAATTTAATGGGCAGCAGCTACATTGTAATACCTTAATGGAATCAGGAATAGAACCCTCGATTCGACTGAAATAACGGAGGCCACGAACTCACATCTTTGACTATTCGGCTACTACGACCAATGAATTTAATTGAAGATGATATTGAACTAAAATCTTGCATTTTAAGTAACTTTTTGCAATCGAATATTTTTCAGTCATTTCTTAAATTTGTCATTCTATTAATTTTTTTAAATGTAAAATCTTATGAAGTAATTTGCACATTTCTCATATTAAGCAAAAACGAGTGTTAAAATAATTAGAAATTTATGCTAAAATCATATTTTTCTGGAAGATAAACTACTTATTACCAGAGAAGGGAACGATTTGAAAAATTCAGTTGGGATCGGGACTTGATAATTTCATAGTACAAGTAAAGGATATACACTCATGAAAATTGTCAAGCTCACTAACCAGCCAATTCCGAGAAAAATCAGTTTAATGTTTTAAAAGCAGCTTATATATTATCAAATTTTCTGGCTCAATCGGCTCTAGCTCAGCTAAGTCAATAGCTCAGTAACTTACAAGCCGACTGATAAACGTTCAATTTTGTCTTTATGTACTTGATTTCTCAAATACAGTGCAACTTCAATAGCGTGTTGGTCCGCTTCCTTCTGCAATACATGCTACCTTACGATCCGGCAGTGAATTTATAAGATTTCGAATGTTAAGGCAGATGGGCCCTCAAATCTTCAATTGCTATCTCCTCCAACAGAGTGAGATGGTGACATCTGGCATATCAATAGATCCCACAAATGCTCTTAAAGAGACAAATCTGGGGTGCGGACTGGCTATCGAAGATTCTAGACATGCATAGAATGTCTTGAGCTTCTCGAGGTGTATGCGAACGAACATTATCTTCCTGAAAAACTGTCCGTGGAAGTCCATTTATATAAGGTCAAACGGGGAATCGAAAAATTTCATCGACATCACGCTGGTAGGTTTAGGTTCCCGAAAACTCAACTAAAGTAGATTTGTTATCATGGCCTATGGGCCACCAGATCATTACACCTGCAGTGTGAAAAGTGACAGCGTGGTAGAATTGTATGGTTAACCAGGGCGCGGTTGTCATATGTCTCCAAAAAATGAATCGGGATTCATCACTAAACACTACATTTTGGAAACCTGTGAGATTCTACGTCACATTGACTTGGCACCACTGTTAAAGGAGTCGCCGATGCTTTGAAGTCAACGGCAGTGCATGAAAAGGGCGCTTGAATTACAGATTTACATCCGCAAGGTCAATGGAAATGGTTTGTGGAAAACAGACAATCCTAAATGTAATTGTATTGTAAAACGAATTACTGTGAGATCCACACGATCGTTTGATCTTCTCGCTTCGTCTTATTACTGGTTGCTTCAAATCCAGTTCTCTGCCCGTGGTACCATCTCGTGTCCATTGCTTTCAACATGCTTCGAACGATCAACCTGGCAAGCCTCATGGTTCTCGCTGACCAGACTGCAGTTTTCATGCCGATGATCAGTTCTCTCTGAAATTCGCTTAAATGTTCGAAATGACTTCTTTCACGTCTACTAGGAATTCTTCGCTTACTTACGTTCTCTTAGTATCGGAAAGGGATCACTACGTTTATGAATATTCCAGTATGCGCCAGTTTATATAGAACCTACATCCCGACTACATCTCCTTTGAGGGTATTTGATCATGCGCATTGGCACCAAACTTTGATCTTTTTCATATCAGACTTCATTCATCTACTTTGCAAAGTTTAGCGATTGTAGCTTGCTTTTTTTTGTACGCTACTTTCAGTATTCCTGAGTGAATATATATATGCGTGTGTGTGTAGAATCCTAATTACAGAAGCGGGGTTCATGGCTCGTTTTAAAGATGTCTAGGGTTTTTCTGGATTCAATAACAAAACGGATTTTTAGAAGATGACATTTAATTAAACCATATATTATTGTACAGTATTTACTTAGTTAAAATTGAACTATTGGTTATGCTTATTAAAGAGCTATCAGATCGCACGTCTTTCTGTGTTGGTTGCACTCTTCCTTCTAGCTTGCGCTTTTAACCAAAGGAACAAACGGCGCCATCTAGTGTTGGAATGCGTACATATATATATATATATATATATATATATATATATATATATATATATATGTGTGTGTGTGTGTGTAATGAAACAACACATACTTTTATTAATAAAGAATTGTTGGAGCTAGTGAAACTTATGTTAAAATTGATATATATATTTTTAAAATAGTTAAATTTTAGTGTTTTAGCACCTTGTTAAGAAAGATAAATTAAAATTTTAATTACTATTTCAAAAAAAGTTTCTTTTTTCTTTTTTTTTTTAAAAAAAAAAAACTCAACGAGAGAATCAAATGTAGATAATCCGGCTGATATGTCGTGCGGGATGTTCAGACCTGAAAATTGACGAATATATAAACAGCGCTTAATACTTTAAACTCGTTTTTCTCGGAAGTTCCAGGCTAGGGCACTTAGCTACTTTCAGAAATGGACAACCTTTTGGTAATCTACAAACCTATCAAGTCCACCATAACTGAATTTCCCAAGTTGTGCTCTCCTTTGTTAATTTTAACAAAGAAATATCTGTACAACTATTACATTGGGTTCAAAAGTACAATTTGCTTTAAAAAATTAAAAATTTTCCTTAATTAATATAAAACTGTGAAAGAACAATCACTAATAAAATAACTATGTTTGTTCAAATAAAGGATATTGATTTTAGTAAAATTAGAAAAATGCGCGAAGCATGTATTACCGTTGTATAAGTTCACCTAGCTATATTGGATATTATACTGTAGTATCTTTCCATGGAACATTTTCACGTAAAACATAGAAATCATACTCTTTTCAATAATTTGCCCTTTTGTTAAATTCTTATATTTTTAAATATTTGCTTAGTAAAATTGGAAATTGGAATGAAATACGATAAGAAATAGCATGTAAAATGTTTGATAAAGGTTATATGGATATTAATATTCTGAAAATTCATTTCTGAAAAGCAATAGGTTTTTATAAATGCAAAGTTACTGCTTCCATTTCCTGTAAATATAACCAACATAAGTTACACGTATTTGAAGAGGGATTCTCAGATGCAAATTGAAAAATATAAATTAAATTTATTGAACAAAAATATTACATATACCTTGAAACATTAGTTAGCTTTTGATCAAAGTATGTTTTCACTTAAATTCACACAAATTTATTTCAGAAATATATGAATTGAATGACATTTTGCTATAACGATTTTCTTTGAAAACAATGTATTCAGGAAAAGAAAAAACCAATTCAACTCTATAAATTAAAATATTTGTTCTATTTAAAATGTAACATGAACTACAAATATTTAAAAAATTATATGTATATAGCAATTTTTAGGTAAAGTAAAGAATAATTTTTAGCAACTTGAAATAAAACAAGATAAGAAAAATGTAAACTTTTTTTATTGTTTGATGAAAGCATCCCTTAAATCACACTTTAATTTCATAAAATTTCTAATATATTTTATTTATTAACTTGATCCTTTGATAGCATTCTGTGAGTTAGAGAAAGAAAGTTAATTTCTTAAAGATAAGCAAAAACAACAGATATTTTATTGAATCAATGTTACTGCAAGAAAAAGTCATATAGTTTAGAATTTTTTTGAGTACAACAAAAGTGATCGAATCAATAATCAATCAATATAACAGAAATTAACGTAAATAACCAAAGTTTTGAATAATATCTTTTTCAAAACTTTGGTTATTTTTATTATTATTTATTTGGTTATTTGAATAATATCTTTTTCAAAACTTTGAATTTTTAGCAAACAGTATGACAAAAATGTTGTCCGAATTCGAAAAAAAAATTTATACAAATTAATCTACAGAAAATGTTCGAAACAATAAAACACAAATTTTTTTTATACACATTATCCCTAAATGAATTACGATTATTTTAAAAGTCGACTTGTATTTAAATTTCTTGTTCTGTAGAGTTGATCTCCTTTAAAAGGATATGAACGTAAGATTACTTCCCGAACGACGCATAATGCATTTAATTTGATAATTACGTTTCGAGTACTAGTTAAAGAAGAATTTTTATATCGTACGTGCCTAATTGTCTATATTTGAATGCCTTGGAACCATTTTGATATTTTATGGTTCAACCATAGGGATGAAGAAAATGTAAAGATGAATCTTATACTCAGTGTAAATAAGCTCCTTTATCGGCTTAAGTATTTATGTTACATAATTTAACTGTATTACTGAACGAGATACATAACGAAAGTCCAAGTAAACAAATGAAGCAGTCTTAAATATTTTATGTGAAGCTAGTATGACAGAATTCATTTTAATAGATTAATCAGAATATTAAGTAAATAAAGCCGAAATACACTAGCACATGCATTACACTAACGCAATGGAAATGCTCTTCTTTAGGGTCATTTTTACTTGATGAATTCTTTTCTAAAACATTTATGTTTAAAAATGCTGAATAACCTCGAAATCATAAAATGTTAAAGAAATGGGTTGAATTTATTCAATGTTTATCGTCAGTTTGTTTAGCAAGCGTTTATTTAGAAAAGTAAATAGACACAAAAGAGACACAAATATATCTATTATGATAGAAGGAAGCACAAGTTTCATTATTGGAAGAATTGTAATGGTTTGAAAATGTAATATTTTCAAATTGAAAGGGCATTAAATTTATTTGAGCCTCATAAATCGATTAAAACGTTCTATTTTCTGTAAGACGGAGACTTAGAATTATTTTAAAATTCTGTACCCCTTCTCACAAAAATGAATTTTAAACAATGGATTCTGATCTAATACGAATCAAAAACTGAATTTAATATTTATTTAAGTGAATAATTTATACTGAGTTTTCTTAAAATATTAATAAATAATTTAAGGAAAGAAGTACTTCTTATAACTTAAATGAAAATATGTTTTGGTACATTAAGATTGTAATATTGTATTTAAATTTATTTTGACTAAAACTAAGCTAAAAACTTTGATGAGAAAGAACATTAATAAGGAATGAAAAATTATAGAATTAGAATATTAAAAATTACAGCACGAAAATTTATGAATTTATTTTTAAGTATGTTGTGATATTCATTGAACAAAAAATCATTTTTATAAAAAATTCCAATGAAATGTGAATTCTTTCATTGTTTCAAACAATGTTCATACTTTTATTTTGATTGTACGTAACAACTTTAGAAAAATGAAAATTGATCTAGTATTAGTTTCATTTCGCATCAAATATTATATTAAAAAAAGTTTCTCGACAAGAAAAGGCATTTCAAGGGGTAAGAAATGCAAAAATTCGACCATTATTTTTTTGTAGTTCATCTGGATTCAATTTCAGGTTCCTGTATTAAATTTATACTTTTGGATTTCAGAAGAAAAAAAACTTGACCTTTTTTTTTTTTTTTTCATTTCTGAGAGATAATTTATTCAGAGAGTGGCTGATAAAAGAAAATAATTCTATTTAGTAAGAATCCTTGTGTATCTGTGAAGGTTTTTGTCTTGGACTAATTTTGTGTTTAGTTTGAACCGTCTGAGATCCCGTTGATTTGCGCCTTTGACAACCGAATCAGAATTCAAAGAATCACCAGGCCAGTTATTATTCATTTATACTCATGTTGTTAGATTCGACTTACGGTAGAGGGTGCACCTCCCACACCCTCCTATTGAGGAAAGTGTTTTTTTGCTGTCAAACGACTTTTTGAATGATATTTAGAGAAGATTAATTTTCCAGCAATTACTGCAACACATAGTATAAATTCCCTGTTGTATTGAGTGCCATTTTAAATATTTCCGTTTATGTAACCGGTAAACCCCTAATTGAGGTAGCTGGTCTATTTGACACATGTGTCGTAACCGTTTTTGTCACAAGTCGTGAATATGATTTGTGCTTTGGTTAAACTTCGAAACAAATTTTTGCGAAGGAGGTATATTAACTCAGAGATGAAACAGGCTGCCATCTACTGTCCATATTCTGGATCACCACTTCAGTGAAGGCCGTTGACTTTGATTATTTTTGGGACATGCTCGAACTACTTCAACCACTGATCTGTGTCTTTGATCAACTGATCCAGGCAAGAATTCCACTATTAGATGCTTTTATTTCTGTCATTGTTAATTTCAATTAATGGTTGAAAACGCCGCAATGTGTGCTGAGTACAATATTAAAAGAAGTAATTTTCAGAAGGAAAGTTTTTAGAATCAATATATACTGCGACCGTTTTGAAGAGGGCAAATGTTTTTTTATGGTGACTATTATAACTTGTCCTATTTGTACAAATTATAATTCGAGAAATAGAAAATTGCTGAATTATTCGTTGAAAGTATTGCCTTTTTAGTGATAAATATGCATTTAAATTATTCAAAATAAGCTATTGCATTTTAAGGATTAGTCAAATAATCAGAGTAAATATATTTTTAAGTATTAATTCTTCTTTAAATCATTGACTTGACTGCTCACAAATGTGTGATTCAATGACTTATAAAAATTGTAATTATTGTCAAAATTGTGATCAAAATATTATCTCAGTTGTACAATGTTTTATAAATCGTTCTCTTAAAATTTACCTAGCTGAGCTACTAAAATTGAAAATTAATTCCCACTGAATGAGATAATACTTTAACGATTAAATAATTCAGATATTCAAGAATGGGAGATCGTCCTTTCAAGCTTTTTGTTCATAGTACTACTCTGAAAAATTCCAATGCAGCAAAATAAAGTTAAATGAACTTAATTTAATTTTACTTGTATTTCATTAATGAATTTTTTTAAAGAAGAAGTATTGACTCTTAGATGATAAATATTGTTCATTCAATGAGTAATTTTTAAGTTAATAAAATTTTAAGTGTTTGAGTTTTCACTACATGTGCAATTATCTTGTATGTAGATGCTTATATATCTTTTAAGTTACAAAGGCATGGTTTACCACGAATTTTTCTTTAAGGCCAAATTGCCAACAAAAATGTACTTTAAGTGGAGATCCTTAAGCGGCTACGAGTTGCAATCAGACGAAAGTAACCTGAAAGATGTGCAAGAAATGTTTGGATTTTTTGCAGGATAATACCCCGGCACATCGCTCCCTGATTATGAAAAAGTTCGATACGTATCTAAATTCACATCAATCATTTCCGCTAAAACATAAAAATAACGCCAAATAATGTTATATTCCGTCAATAGAAAGAAGGAAAATAAACACGTTTTTTTTCCCAATTTGCTGCCTGTCCTAACGATATGATGTGACCTATTTTACTATTGCCATGTGGGTTTATGCATCCTTCCTTGTCTAGCCCTTAGTTAAACAAAAGCTTTATCACATACTATCACTAGCTGCTATTTTCATTTAAGCATTCAAAAAAAAAAAAAAAAAAAAAAAAACCCCGCTATTACAGCTTTGTAGATCCGGAAGCTGGTGTTCCTACTCAAAAATTGAAAGATTGTGAGACTCGGCCAAATGGAGTAGTAAAAAGCATTAGGGAAATCCTCGTCATCACATTTTATATAGATGAATTGATGTTTCAACGGATTCACAATAAAAAGGACTCATTCGTTGCAACCTTGAATGAAATTAGAGATTTTTGGCTTCGGAAATGATTAGTGTAAGTTCTTCGGGAATTGCGACAACTTTTATGGTGGACGGACGGAAAAAGTGCCAACTTCCAAGGTCGACGGAGCCCTATACAAATATCAAAATTTCTGGACAACGCTCAATGTTACTGTTCTGGAAAACCCTCCAGATTTTCGCGACCTAATACCAAGATATTTTAACCTGTTTAATCGTCTGAAAATGAATTTAAGGGACACCCTTTTCTTGATTTAGAAGAGGTGATAGAAAAATCAACGAAGCGACTGAAGTCTTTTCTCTGAATGATTTCCAGGAGTATTTTTACAATTATATGATTCATGGAACAAATGTTTAAATGCAAGAGAATAATGTTTTAAAGGAAAATGAAGTAAAAACACTGAACTTATTTTGAATAAATAGTTAATGATAAATTCCAGTAACTTTCGCATGTTATTCCAGCTTAATTCAATTTCATTAAGATATTTATTCACAGTTGGGATATCCGAAAGTCCAGGTATAATTTGAATGAAGGATAGAATCTTGAGAAGATTCGAAATCCTTTGTTTCAGAGAAGGATGTCATAGATTCTTAGTTCTCTAAGAATCTATGACATCATTGATTCAATTGAGTCTAACTTCCTGAAAGAGATCCATTTTTGCTGACGATGATTATAAACATAACAGTTTTGGGTTCGGCGATGGCACTATTTCCTACTTGTATTGTAGATTTGCCGTGGGTAGCAATGGATCCAGAACAAACATTCTGTGAAGCTATTTTATAATAATCCATTAGTTTACAGCATCAATCAAACGCCTCAAAGGCTCAATGAAAAGAACATAATTCTCTCAACTGTGTCATCAGTTATTGTTCCATTCATTAATAAAATGTTTTTATGATATGCATTTGCTCAGAATATCATGAAACACATTCTGAAACTAAAAATTCCATTGAGCTTTATTTGTAAATATCACTCTATATTAGAGGAATTCAAGAAATAAAATATAATGAGGTAAGTTTTGAAAGTTCAGATAACAGTGAATAAAATTTATAAATGAACTTTGTAGTGAGAAATCGTAGGGGTGGTGACTGATAAAAATAATGCCACAGTTATTATGTTAAAGGAGGATAAAACTATTAAACTACAGATGAGAAAAATTATAATATGCTCTGTGATGAGCAGAATGCTTCCAACACCCCAGAAAACACATCTCTCGTGATTCATAGCTTCATATTGTAAGAATGTAAAACTTTTTAAACTTTCCCAAATAAGGTATGTTACTCTTGAAAAGGTTGTATGAAAAAGCTGTTTGTTTCAGAAAGCATACTTCCTACTCTTGTAACGGAATTTTACTTCTATCTGACTCTTGTGTTAAAATTCAATTAAATGTAACTAGCTCTAAAAGTCAATAAATGCTCCAATGACACACAAGACTAATACAATTTAATTATTTTTTCTTTATCAATTACTATAATACAATATCTCTCTCTTTGGATTCTAATCCTAGTCAACCAACTTAAATATCGCCGAGATTATATTTTCTTACTGAGGCCCTACAGTTGAAATCGCTTTCTTCGACAAGTCCTCTGTAACAACAATAGTCGGTAGCTATCACTCTTGATATTAGCTGCTTCATATAATATATGTACTCAGAGTTAACCACCCTTTCACTTCTAATTTTCTCTTTTACTTGTATATCATTATATCTGAATTAATTCACTTTATTTCAACCTTCATATAATTAACATAATCACGTTTCTTTTGGTTGGGAAGAAATTGTTATTTTATGCAATCAATCTCAATTAAAGTACCCAAGGTTAGTGAGGAGAAAATCGTGAATAGCCCAACGTCTCTCTCTCTCTCTCTCTCTCTCTCTATATATATATATATATATATATATATATATATATATAAAATTAGTTAAAGATGATTAAAGCTCTTTGTGGAAATTTAGAGCAGTGAAGATTGTTTAATTGTTCTACATGAATCCCTGTTTAAGAGTTTTTGTTTTCTTTGAAAAGATAATTCAATATGATTTATTAATATCATTATCTTAACTTTCTTCATTACAATCTTCATCAATATAGTTTTATTCATTCATTCATTCGCTTATTATTGTACCAGAAACTAGATAATAAAGGCTTTTCAAATTATTCGCGTATTATTCATGGTTGACAAAAATTTAAGGTAAGAATAAAGAGAAATTAAATTTAAAACATATTATGTAGCATAAATTTTTATCCCACACAATTCAAGAAGCAATCATTATTATGACAATGAAACTATAAAGTGAATGTTTCAAAATGTATCACGATATAAAACTATTTTTTATTACTCTTACTTTGAACTTTGCAAAATGTTAGAAATTCTTACATTATCTACTTGCAATTAATTCCAAATTTCGTATTTTTTGTTTTGTTCCCCATATTTATGTTTGAAAAATTATTAATAATATGTGTCATATGTAAAATTTACTTTATTTGGAATATTGAATAAAAGTAAACAGATATACTAATTTGAGTAAGTAAAATGAATAATATTTTAGCAAATATTTACAATATATTCTAAAATCTTGGATTCTACTCTTATTTTGATGAAGAGATTATATTTATGCTTTTAATTGAGCATATAATGAATTATATTTTCTCTCATTTTTCATGATTTATAGTATTCATCTCACGTGAGTGGATTTGAATGCTAATAAGGGTAAATACAAAAAAAAAAAAAAAAAATTTTTAAAAAAAAAAAAATTTTTTAAATTTTTTTAAAAAAAAATTTTTTCAAAAAAAAATTTTTTTTTTTTTTTTTTTTTTTAATAATTCTTATTAAATTACTGAATTAAACATAAGAATTAAAATAAACGATAAAATATCGAGAAATGGACAAAAGTAAACTTTTCCGATAGTAAAAAAATGGAAACGATGAATTATTAAATAGAATATATTTAAGCTAAATGTAATTAAAATTGAAGCAAACGATAAATTGTTAGATTGAATATTATATCAGCTACACATAATTAAAATTAAAGCAGTTGATAAATTATTAAATTAACATAATTTAACTACAAATGTTACTAAAATTGTAGCAAACTGTAAAAAATTTTAAAGTTATCTAGTACGCCAAAACACTCCACCTAAAATAATAGTTCCTTGGGTTATTAATATGAAAAATCTGTGCATCTAGCAATAGATCTTAAAAGTTTGGGAAATTAAGAAAATAAAAAATAATTACAAACCTTTGTATTTTCCATTAATTATATAGACACTGAAATTGATTTTCCTTTATAATGCAGCAAGAGAACATTTTAAAGACATTTTTTTCAAATATAATTAAAATAACTAGGTATCAGAAAAATACTTTTGAAGATAGTAAATAATGTGTTACCTATAATTTTCAAGCCTTTAGCATGTTTTCTTACGATTATAGTATGTAATTTTTTTCACTTTTTATAACTGAAATTTGTTAATTCTGTTAAAAATATAAAAATAAAAGGAAATTAGTACGTCACCTTCATTTTACAGTAAGAGTAACTAATATTCTTCGAATAAATTTTGGAAAAATTAGATCGTAAAAAGGTAGCATTTATTATATATATATATTTATTTTTATATTTATATTTTTATTAATATTTATATATATCTATTTATATATTTTAAAAAAATAACGATGTAAAGAAAGATATGCTTTCAGCAGCTACAATTTTCAAATGAAGAGGAAAATTTATTTTACATGAGATGAATTTTTAGTCCTTCAAAAAAAAAAAAAAAAAATAAATTCTGTATTCAGTCATTGGGGATAAAGTAACATATTGGTTACAGCAATACGCTAGCTATCCCTACATTAAAGTAGCTATATTAGTAAGAACTAAAAAGCAAGAACAAGAATTTGAAACTTTTGAAATAAAACAGTCAAAATAATAGAATTGAATGAGTAGTGAAATAAGGTAATCATAAGTGCCTTCGTATGCACTTTGTGAAGAAAAACACTTCACGTTTGGATATTACTGCACTTATAATTGTTTCCCATTTTGTTTGCGCCTTCTGGTCTAATAAATGTCATAAAACACTAGCCATTAACTTTTCACTTTCCATTTTGACAGTTTTGAAATCCATCTGCCTTCGGGGAGAAAAGTGCATCAAGTGAAATCCCATAAAACCTATAAATGTGCTATGTGATACGAGATATGGTATACCTATGTTAAAGTATAATACTCATTCAATACATCTTCTAAGACAAACTTGTTATGATTGTAGACCCACATGTCTTGCGTTTGGGTTCTCATGAGAACTATTTTGCAAACTTGTAACAGCTTCTGAAAATTTTTATTTCCCACGATTCATTTTATGAGCAACTGTTATCCGATTTCGATTGATAAAACTTTTACTTTCACCACCAAAACTATATGATGGGATTTTGTTTTAAAAACTATTAAATATTTTATTTCATTTAGAAAAGTTACGAAAATGATTTTTGTTTCAACTTGAATTACAGATTTAATAAGAAATTTTTTTTGAATAGAACAATGTTTTCTTTTTATGATAGCTCATGTGTTATTTTTTTTTTTCATTATGTGAGTTTCATTTAATATATCTTTTTATCAAATATTTTGAATGTGTCATGCTAAGTAATAAATTGCTTTAAAATTAATGCATGTTAAGTCTTGAAAGTATTATTAGCGCAAATTATTTTCTAGAGATGACAAAAGAAATTACACTTATGAGGCGAACTATTTAAGCCATTTAGCTTAGTTTTAAATACGAATAATATGACTCTGGGGTATTGAAAGGATATTTACAATTGACTCTTCACAATTTTGAAATCAAAGGATGAGAATTGATCCAATACATCATTTTTTAAATTTCCACACCACATTCTGTAAAGATTTAAGACGTATTTCTGTTTAAAGTGAAACATCTATTCTTATTCAACATTGCGTCTCTTTGGTGATATTAGGACATTACCCAGTGATTTTACCTGTACATTGATGGCCTGGAAGAGATCCCGATCTTACCTAGAGGACTGCTGATACCCCCAAACCAGTGGTTCTCGAAGTGCGTGCTTCGAAACTTACGAAAAAGAAATCCATTGATATATATCCGAAAATTGACATATTTCCCTATTTTAAGTTTTCTTAAAAGCCTATTGATACATCGCTTAAAAGTAGTACACGTAGAGTTAAAAATACATAAAATGGATAATGTAGAAAGTGATAAAAGTGAAAAATAAATAAAAAAAGAAGTAAGTAAAAATAATTTAATTTAAAAAATTAAACGTGAAAATATTTCAAAAGGCTAAACATATTTATTTTCCAGTGATGCTCAAATATGAACACTGGTAATTAATAAAAAATTTGGACGTGTGAATTCCTTACACAACAGATAAATCTAATCTGAAACCGTAGATGAACAGGAATATATTTTTTGATAAACTGATAGCAGTCTGCAAGATCTTTATTGAAATGTTAACCGGTGCTGAAAAACTCATTTCTTATAAGCTTACAGTTGAAAAGTGCAACAGGGTACTTACACTCCTCCTAATTTTGGATTTGCCAAAATTGCAATAGCCAAAATTTGAGAAGTTGGAATCCATCATATTTTTGATGAAGATTTCAAACTGATAAAAAGTTTATGAGTTGTTCGTGTGTCTGCCGAGGTAGGCTACTAGTGGATACATTATAAAGAACACTATATACTCTATTTATGTTGCCATCCATAGAATATCCTGAAAATAGAATTTTCATTAAAAGGTTTTTAAAAAAGTAGTCTTTATCTTCAAATATATTTTTATTGAAGATTTTTCCAATTTAATATTAATGTCTTGGACATATATCTTTCTCATTTATGGAAAAAAAAAGTTTTAAATGTTCTAGAATTATATTCCTAATACTATTATTAAGCAGTAGAACGAAATAAGCAGCTGAATATAAAATTCTTGTTTTTTAAGAATGATGCAATCCTCTTCTTGAAAATGCATTTATTGACTAATTTCAATATACTTTGTGTATATTTTTTTATTTTTATGTGAAATAATTATATCAAGTTATTCTCGATTTAAAAGAAAAACGTTGGAAACTTTGTAATATATCTGTAAAATATAAAAAAAAAAACGACTTGAGAAAACTCTGATAGTTCATAGTTTTATTAGGATATTATTATTTGTATTCTTAACATTTTTTTCAAGCATTTAATGATATGAACAGAGGCATACTTTCTTTTTGAATTATTATTTTATTGGACCAACAAATTATTTATAAAATGAGCTGTTTGAGATTCTATGGTACAAGATGTACTCTTAATACATTTCGTTAAAAAGAGACTTTATAAGACAATCTCATTAATTGTAAATTATTGAGTACTTTGATTCACTCATATTTATAGATCTTTTTCATTCTTATATATGAATTGTCACCGTATTTTTGTTTGTACATCTAAGATAGATGCTTGTATTAAACATGCGTTTGAAAACTACTTTCGAAACGTTATCGATCTTCTCTATTCACTCTGAAATTGCAATTCAAGGGAACATTTTCTAACAATAAACACATATAGCATTCATAATGTAATTACACCCCCTAAAAAGAAATACCTAAGAAGAATAAACGCTTCATTGATCTTAGGATCCGACAAAAAATATACTGATTTTGGGGAAAAGTATTCTAATAAATATAAAATATTATTCCATAATTTCATAGATATTCGATACGAAGTGATAAATATTGCTCAAAATACCTATTTTTTCCACAGAATCTCAATTTTTTTATGTAACAGAACAATCTTTAAAATTTACTAGATCGTGCGGCGATCAGGCGTGTCAGAGTTGCTGATGATTTTTACATTGATTCTCATGGAAGAAATTTATGTTAGATAAAATATTACGTTTTAATTGATACAAATTTTAAGAAAACGATTTAATTCACAGTTTTAAGCAAATAATTAACACTAATTATGTAATTCACTGCTTTTTAGCTTTTGAAGAAATATTAAACAGACTGAAAAATTGATTGAAAGAACCGAGTTAATGAATATATGAGGATGAAGAAACAAAAAAAGAGCCGAGTTTTCAATGAATCAAAACATTCTAAGTGCAAACGTTGTTCTTTAGTTCATCGTTGTGTATCTTGCCCCAAATTCAAACGATTAGCGGCTGTATTCAAAATACTCAATATTGTTTTTTCCACAATTGGCGTACCCATAAATCAGTCATCAAAATGGAAGAACACGATCTCAATTCTCGTAGGCATGTTAATACATGCATTTTTTATTTACAGATGTTTTGTTCTGTACTTTCGTGTCCTATACGGACATTATTCCGTAAAAATGGGAATATTCATAACCACTCGTGAAGGAATGGTAATAGCTGTTTGGAACTCAGTTTACGTTCAAAGAAAAAAGATGTCAGAACTATTTGAGTATATCCTGAGTACATCTCACATTTTCCCGAATTCAAAATCCAGACGCTGGAGTAGATTATTCTACGGATCATTAACATGTATTTACTTATATATTCTAAGTGTATCTGTCATGATGACTTCACTGCTAAGTAACGCTCATGCTAAAAACTATATATATATTACTTTGTTTGGAATAATCGTTGAAGAGCCACCACATATGCTTGTCTTTATGCTATACTTCGCTTTCAATAACTATCTTTTAATAGTCCCTTCTGTTGTGTCTTTAACTTATATATATATATGTTGTCATCTCATTAGAATGATTAGACTTTGTCATCAGAGATTAAAGAAATGTCATACATTTGATGAAATGGATCATGTTTTTCAGCAAGCAATTGATTTGATATTTGTTATCAAGAAGGTGGAAGAATCTTTGTCAATTTGTGTATTTTTCGTCATTGCTTTTAACCTGATTCTGTCTTTTACGAGTTTGTCTTACGGACTTGGATATTATATTACGAGAACTTCAATCACTGCTGGAGTTGTAGCCTGGTTGCTCATCAACCAACTATCCTTCATACTTATCTGCTGGACAGCTTCTAATGTCACGGACGAGGTAATAAACTTAAAGACATCTTTCCAAATTCTTTTATGCAGCTTGAAGCATAGTGAATCAATTCTGAATATGTTTTTTCAAAGACTTGCGGTGTTAGATTCTGTCTCTTTGACTGGATGGAAAATGTTCAGTTTGTCTAAAGGCTTGATTCTCAGTGCTTTCGGCAGCATTTTGACTTACGGACTTTTAGTTCTTCAGACTCTTAATTACAAAGATCCACAAGTTGTTTAAAATAAAATGGAATATATAATTACTTTTATGTTGATGTAACATTGCCACAAAAGTATAGTGATTTGAGGTATGAAATGAGAGAGTGGAGCTGTAATACTTTACTCAAAAATCGAAATTATATTTGTGAAAATTTGTTATCAAATAATTCACTTTGATAAAACGCATAAAAAATCTATCCATTATTTGAGAAAAGATTTTAATGTGATTGACTTACCTGTAAATGTAAAAATATAAATTTAGAGAAAACTCTGACAATAAATAATGGACACGTCCTTTGCGTTCTTTTTAGCCAGTAAATATTTTAGTAAAACTTCAGTTCAGATTATTTCTCATCCTGTAACAGTTAAACACATTTTCGATAATAAGCGAAGTATCGTTATTTTAAGCGACTTTCATATTTTCGTTTACCCGGTTTTCATTTATGATCTATTTTTATGGAACAAATTAACCGTGCTCTGTATTTGATAAATGAAGTTCCTCTCTATTTTTTGATTTGTAATATATGCATATTTGCTTCGTACATTGCACAAATTATTATCATTAAATTTCGTTTTAATTAGTTGTAGAATTGAACACTTAAAGGATTTCATTAATGAAAAACGCACTTAGTTTTGTGTATTTATTAGTGTGTAACCTTAATAAAGAATAAGTACTGTAATTGAAATTAAGGCGATATCTGTAAATATATATAATAAAGATATATTAATATGATCTTTAATATGTCTTTAATTATTTTAATTATAATGTATAATGTCACTGCAATGTCCCTTAAATTAACATTTAAGTAATGAAAACATTAATTTAATCATGTAAAATAAATAGAAATAAGTAAACTTACTGATAACAAATTTAGCTGAATTACAATAAAATTATCATACATTTTTTCGATCTATTTCCTTTGTGTTATGCTTATTATGTAAAATAAGAAATTTCGCACATAGATGAACGAATTAAATATGAGATTCAATTTCTACTTATTTTGTTTTGACTTCGTCTTTAATATCATTCAATAGTTGAGCAGATATAAAACAAAACTTTTAACCAGTAACTTTCAAAAACAGTTTTGAAACAGAAGCTAAAAGTTAACCCAAAATTTAACACATGACGAAAATTACAAGAAAAATTAAAATGATATCTACAAAAAGTATCTACAGAAAAGATAAAGAAATTGAAAAAATTCAAACATCCAAAAGTTGACGAAAAGCAAAAGAATTAAGTATACTATAACTGATGTTGTAATATGCTGTAGACTGTTTTAAGCTGTCTTCAATCAGCGATTAAATTATAAAAAAAATATTATGAAACCGAAGACACAATTAAACAGAGATCAATAAAAAACCAACACGTTGGAAAATCCATTAAAAAGAAAACAAGTTAACAATTTCAGAAAATTCCTAGTAGATTTCTAGCATATTACGAATAAAGTAACAAAATGATTGCTTAATAAAAATAAAAAAATGCCAAAATATAGATTAAATAAAAAAAAACATACTAAGATCAAAGTAAAACGTGAATACATGAGCAATCATACCTGATATGATTTCCACACTTAAAACAAAATGATTTAGCAAGAGTTATTAACACCATCCCATCTACCAAACAGTGTCACAACTAAATGAAAGCCATAAGATAATTACATATCGCAAAAAATGAAATCTACTTAAAGAAACAAAAATGAGAAAAATTATTGAGAAGAAATAATAAAAACAGTTAACAAAATAAATAAAAAGTAAACTAAAAATTTTATATAATAACACAACCAATGTTTACAAAATTACGAAAAAATTTCAATAAAGAAAGTAAAGAAGTTTTATACTAAATTTTAAGTTAAAAAGAAATCCATTTTATAATTTTTATATTTTGAATTTGTTTTTTAAATTTAATAGGATAATAAGCCTTTACACATGTAAGACATAAGTTATTTAAATTATTTTGAAAATTTATAGGCCTATTAACTAATTTTATATTTCTAAGTAAATAATTATCTAAAATGTTTCTATTCATATTTAAGCTAAAATTTCTATCAAAGAAAGGGATTTTATGATTGTGTTTTGTTTCAAAACGTCGCACTAGATGCAACATGATTTTTAATCGAGAAAAAAAATTATATCTCTTGACAAAACTACTACTAATAAACCTAATAATCAACAATTTTTAAATCAATATTTTTAAAAAAAAATTTCAAAATAATTTATATTAGTTTTAATGAGATTTAAATAAAAAGGATTAAAAGAGAGATAAATCCTTTTTAAATTCTGGGATAAAAATACTTTGAAAATTATAAAGTCATTCATATATCTAAGCAAAGTGAATATATTGTATTGCTGCCTCTGAAATTTTGTTCATAGAATTATAAGTAAATATTAGCAATATTATTATTAGCTGGTACCCCCTACCATCATTCACTCTGATGTAATCATACATATATATGTTTACATACGAGTGAATGATGATGTTTACTATGATAACAAAATAATAGTTTTAAATTTTTATGGAAAAAATATTAAATGTTATGGAAAAATATTATCTTATGTACATTTTTAAAGGAGATATTTTCCTCGCTTATTTGACATCACCTCTCTTCTATTTGTTTAACAGCGATTTTTTTACTCGCACTCAAGTGTATTTAAAATATTAACTAAACACACTTCATATAATGATTCTTGGATTCTAAAATTTTTCTTAAACATCTCAGTTTAAGATTCACTTTCAAAGAGTACATGATTTCTTTTTAATTTATTTTACTATACTACCATCAGAATTCTAAGCAGCCAGTTCTATTAGTTCTATGTCGATTTGAAAAAACACCATTTAAAATAATAAATATAACAATTTTTTGACTGAAAATGAAGGAAAAGATTGAACCACTTTGATTTATTTTTAATTTACATTTTTCTTCGCTATATTATCTATTTTTAATATCAAATTATTTATCCCTTTTCTTAAGCGAATAATTATTTTATGTATATTGTATTTTTGTTAAAAAGTAATTTTATGTATTTTGTAACCTCAATTAATATTACACAATTTGAATTAAAAAAGATTTAAAGAAATCTAACAGCTATATATTTCTTGAAGGATATTAACGAAAAACAAGATTTTACATTCCAATGTCTGATGGAAATAGTTCTACATAATTTATGTATCTAGTTTATTTATTTTAAAAATTATCTAAAATTGCGAAAAATGTGTAAATATTTTGAGTCAAATGCTAAAAGAATAGCAAAAGTTTTAATTTTCCAACACAAACGAGAAAGATCTTACGCTATTTATTTTAACATCCATACATAGGGTTGATTCTTGTTAACACTTCAGAAATAGAATGCATTCAAAGAATTTGAAAAACCATTGCAAATTTTTTAACCATGTTAAACTTACTTCTTTATTTAAGTCTACGAATAATACATATTCTAGAAAAATACTTTGTAACGACCCTCGAAGAATCAATATAAGAATTTATTTCAAATTTATTAAAATTTGAAATGTAAATTTTTGAGTTAATAATTTTATATGTATTATATCTAAGGTTAAATATTTGTAATTTATATTTCTACTAATAATCTGATATTTTGTGCACAATTCTGTTTTCAACTTTATAGGCTACCTTAAGCAAATATTTTAAATATATATATATGATTTTTCTTTGTTTATGGGAAAAAAACCCAATAATTCTCACAGATTATTTTTGTTGGAATGGATATCACTAAATTATTTCCAAAATTATATTGAATAAAAAACAATTAGAGAAAAGAAGCTTTTTATAACTATATGCTACATAACACTACATAACTAGGTTACTATGATTTGTAAAATTTTTCACGAATTTTCATGCATCAACTTAAGGTAACTGAGAATAAAATATTATCGTTCAATGAAGTCCTCAGAGTTTAATTTTAAGTTTCAATACTCAGAGCAAAATATTATTTTATATTTAACTAGCTAATTTTATTTTATCAAGACGTATTGCTAGAGGAAGAAAATGAGAATTTGTTGAGATAACAACAAAAACTAGTTGCATTACAAAAAAGAATTATGAATAAAAAATTCTTTGTTAAGATTAATGTTACATAGGGAGAAAAATCATGCACGCGTGTGTGTCGCCTCAATGTGAATATCAGTTCTTTAGTAAGAAAGGCGCTTAGAAATAATTAAGAGCCGCATAATCTTCTTTTTGAGTTGAAGAAGAATAAATGTCACGAACATTAAAGATGCAGTAATACTAAACATTTGTAGGAGTATAATTTAAGGTTAAAATTTCCTCTTCAATAATATTGCTGTATAGGATAGGAATCCCTAATTATGAAATACATTTATTTCCTATTGCAATTAAGTTTTAGCTACCTGTAATATTGCTTGTAAATTTTAAATTTGTTCCGTTTTACTCATTGCTTTAAGTAATGTTTTTTAAGAATAGTACTAGAGAGAGAGAGATTTACTTATTCTCAATGTCAAATAAAACTTAAAACTAAAAAAATATTTAGTTTTACAGTATATTTCAATTTATTTTAGTTGCGAATGAATTGAAAAGTGATGCATCTTATGATTATCGACCACTGATTCCCGATGTATTTTAAATTACTTACGATGATTACTGATTCCCGATGCATTTTAAATAGAAGAATACTTTAAATCCCTCAGTTAAAAGAGCCTTTAAATATTTTTAAAAGAATCATCACAAAGACAGTGAAATTAGCAATCTTATAACAACATAATCCCTTCGTGCAAAAAAAAAAAAAAAAAACCACTATTTTTAAAGCTAAGTAAAAGTGAAAGAAATCAATGAAATTTCTGCATTTTAAGTGAGAAATATTTTCAAAATTCAAACATTTTTAAAAAATTAAAAAGTGAAATTTTTAAATTGTTGATGTTTTTCGTCTATTAGAATGTATTACTGAGTTTTAGTAAATCATGCATTATGGGTATTGAAGTGTTTTCCAAACGATGCATTATTTCGTTTTATTAGATAATTATGCACCACGAAGTATTCACTCAGGAATTTTTGCTTTCTACGTGTCTTATCGCCTATAGTATCAGGTCTGGAACTATTTTCTTATTTTATGATACAGCCCTAGGGATGATGAAAGCACGACGACGAGTCTTGTTTGGCGTAAGCAAACTCCTTATCGTTTTGGATATTTAAGTTACTTACCTTTAATGTAATGATGGACAAGTTTCATAGAGACAATTCATGCGAGTAGAAGAGGCGATCGTAAAAGTTTTATGAAGCTCGTAGAAGAGATTTAGCTTAATCAGAATAATCGTGGTCCTCTTAAATAAACATGGCTGAAAATAGCGAAAAGCCTTTTCTGTAGTATCATTTGAACATTGATAACTTTCGAACGTTGCTGTAGTAAAGTGTAATAGTAGGGAATAATTTCGAAAGAGTGATATGTTACTTTAATCAAAGGTACTATTTTTTGTAGTTTTTCATCAATTTATATCATTTGTTTGTATATTTATTGAATAAATCGAAGGTTTTGATGATAACTAGTTACAAAAATCTCTTACACACATAAATAGAAGAATTCAGGAAACATTGTGATTATAATAAAATTTTAATTATTAAAATTCCAGAGTTTATTTCTCAAAAAATGTATCTTTAATGTGTTTTTAAATATGGCAATTTTAAATTATGATATAAAAGGAATGTTCCCACAATCTATTTATGTTTGAAAATTATTAGAAATGCTTCACATTAAGTCTTTTCTTATAACATCGGTTTCTAAATCATTCCCTGAAAGCCAGTAAAGTAATTTTAAAAAAAATTATCATTTTCCTAAGCTAAAAAATGGTATTTTTATGGATGAATGGCATCATTTGTATCAGGTATTATTTTATATTTGATAATTTGAATTTGTTCATTCTAGTGTGCAGTTTAACTACACCTATTTTAAACATTTTGCCTGATGTTTGAATTATATAGATTAAGCATTTAAATAGATAATAATTTATGGTCCCGTCTACCATCCATTTCGATTTCATAAACGTAATATTAATCTTATGGAATTTCGACTTTCATTCTCAAATCTATACTATTTGATTTATTTAAATGTAACAAAATGCATCTGAAAGAGCAGAGAATAATGAAGGCTTCTGGGAAATCACTTTTTCCCTCCGATTTTTAAGAAATATTTTAAAATATTTTTTTAAAGACCGGAAAAAAACTCACAAACGATTAATTAAAATAGGGGTAAAATTATTTTTAAGAATTGGAGGACAAAAGTAATTCCGCAGAAGCCTTTATTATTTTTGCTCTTTCAAATGCACTTTATTGCATACAAATAGATCACATAGTAAAAATTTGAGAGCAAAATTAGAAATTCCATAGGATTAACTTTAAATTCATGAGAAATCAAAATGGCTGGTAGATGGGCGCCTTAATTTCACTTATTTCTAGTTGTTGAATTATTCAGGAAATATGCTTAACAAGATTTAGGAGAAAATATAAAACCAGTCTTTCTCCACAAAAATGTTCCTTATATGCATTAGATTTTATACTTCAAAAGAAAAAGTACTATGATTTTTTTAAATGGCATTTCTATTTGGAAATTCAACGTCAAAATACATTACAGCCGTTTGATGCGATACAGTGATTAAATTACCTTAGACATCGCAATATGGAATTCAAGACGAATTTTAACGTATAAGTATAAATTTTACTTGAGTGGGAGATTGCGAGTGATGGTAGAATTTAATGGCGCAAGAGCCAGATGGGGCTATGCTGCGCCAAACAATGTGTAACTGCAGTTTAGAAAAATTAATTGTGTGGTTTTGACTAAATGGGAAAAAAATTAGTTGAAAAGAAAAAGAATTGTAAATGGAAAAGGATCACTAGTGTATCTCAGGGGCGCGTTGGCCTTGCAATAAACCCAATGGGAAAGGAAACGATCACTAGGGGTCCTTAGAGTTATGATGTAACTAAAGAAGGTAAGCTCTTAAGGGTTAGAAATTTTACTTATTCAACACACGTTTTTATAAAAATATTTTAAATTTCTCATCAAAACCATTTATAAAGCAATTTAAGCTTTCAATAAATGTCTTAAAATAATTTTATGTTTGTAATTTAATAATACTTTAAAAATTGAAATTTTTCTTCTTCCAATGTATATTAAATATATAACATGTAATGGAATGAAGTTTACATGTGTTAGTGAAAACCAGTTAAGAGGTTTCCCAAATAAAAGAATAACCATATTATATTTTAATGTAAAACGATTTAAATTTTCATGAAATAGCTACCCTTTTTTTATTGCATGCTTTATTGGCAGAAACTTTATAGGATTTGACATAGTTAAACAAAATTAAATGCCCTCATTCTATGAGAAGCATTCTTCGATTTATTGCTCAAAATATAGAATTCTCTTAAAAAATTTAATATTTTGTTTTTTTGTTCAACAAAACCTTTTTTAGGGATATAATTTTTGAAGTACTAAGTTTTCTAAAATGTGAGAAAGTTTATTTGTACTATGGAGGTATGAAATTAATGGTATTATGTTTTTTTTGTTTGCTACCATTTCAGGGTTTTATAATTTTTTTTATTCAGTTACGTTCATTTAGATAAAGTTTTTAAAACGAAAAAGACAAATTCATTTCATTTTCAAAATTTATGTTTTTGTGTATTCGTTCATCTATTCATTTTTGAAGAACTATGGATTTTGTATAATCTTTGACTAGTTAAAAAAAAAAGCAGGTCTTAAGGCTCTCGTCTACTGGCCATTTTGATTTCGCGGTTGCAATCTTAATCCCATGGAATTTTTACTTTCTCGTATTTACTACTTGATCTATTTAAATACAATAAAATGAATCTAAAAGGGCAAAAAATAAGGAAGACTTCTGTAGAATTAATTTTTTACTTCTACTTTAAAAAATATTTTAAAATATTTTTTAAAGAACGGGAAAACTCACAAATGATTTATTACACTAGGGGTAAAAATATTTTTACAAACCGGGGGGAAAGAGTAGTTCCGCAGAAACCTTCATTATTTTTTGCTCTGTCACATGCACTTTATTGCATTCAAATAAATCAAATAGTAAAGATTTGAGAACGATAGTCAAAATTCCATAGGATTAACATTACGTCTACAAAATCAAAATAGCTGTATACGGGAGCCTTAATTAGATACATGCATGATTAATTTAAATAACAAAATACTTATAAAGGTATAGGGTTGTTCAAAATAAACCATCCGATTTCAGAATGCTATATTTTCATAAATAAATGACACAGAATAAGTAATGCATGAATGTCAAGGGAAAATATGGAAGTTTTTTTTAAAAAGCGTTTGATATAACTTCCTTTAGTTACAAGACGGTATGTATTTTCCTGCCAAAAAAAGTCGCAAAGTTTCAGTGCAAATGGTCGTACAATTTCAGTAATCCATTGTTTAAATTCAAATAAATTTGTAGGTAATGATAGCGCATATACTTATCTTTTACAAACCCCCAAAGGAAGCTATCACATAGTAGTATATCAAATGACTTAGGGGGCCAGCTATGTAACATCAAGTAATGTAGTACACTGCGACTGATCCAACTGCGAGGTTCATTGAAAGCTTTTTCAACAACTTTTATGCAATAGGCTTTACGATAAACACACGAGAGTTTTTTTTTTTATATAATATAAAACTTCCAGTATCTTCCTTTGTATTCATGTATTATTTATCATTCTGTATCATTTATGTTTGAAAATATGGAATTTTAATACATGATAAATTATTTTGAATAACCCTGTACTTTATATTTTCATTTTTGCATTTTTTGTTTACTCATAGGTCCTGGAAGAGAACTTTTGGAACTTTTCGTATTTAAAACTGTAAATATTTTCAATTCGTTGAGATGTCGTTGAGCCTTACTTCCTTATTTTTCTTGGTTTGTATTTGATGGAACAGATTCTATATTCACTTTCAGTAACATTTTTTTTGTAGATTATAATTTTCTTTTTAGTAAAAAAAAAAACACCTCAAAACGTCTCCTTCATTATCAACAGTTTTCCCGCTTAGAAATTGGTTCATCTTAAAACTAATATAACAGATAATTTCAAGTCACAATTAATCATGGACAAAGTAGAATAGATAACTAATTTTCCAGAATTTTTAAGTATATTGTAGAGCAAAGTTAGTCGTAGCGTAGCTCTCGGCTCTGAAACAAATAAAATATGTGTATGAAAAAGATGGTAAATTAAAACTGCTCAATGACCAAAAGCAAGTAATTTTTCTTCCTTTTCACAAAGTTATAAGTAAAACTGAGCTAACCGATGACAAAAAGTAATTATTTTATATCATTTCTTGTTAGTCGCGAAACTTAATAACATTATTTTAAATCATAAAAAATATTATATTGTTGCTATTATACAATGTTAGAAGAAAGAATCTTAAATTTTCTTGTGAGTACTTTATGAATGTTGTCCGTGTTAGCAGTTAGCTACCGAATGTTTGGCGGACAACTTGTTAGGACAGTTTGCACAAGCTCAATAAAATTCAGATAATTTAAAATAGACTGAAGCTTATTTTAGATTTGGGTTTTAGTCAGGGGACGAAAATCAACTTTGGGAAAATCTTAGGGAGGAAAACTTAAAGCGCCTCCTGTAGTTTATTTTATGGATACCACACAAAACATGTCAGTAATCTCGTAATCGAATAAGCTCATTTGGGGAATAGTTAATAAAGTCATTTTTGGCATGGAGAAGTAGAAACATTGTAGTATGTTCTACAGTAACCGTTATAATAATCGTAGCTAAGGCAATAATATCGTGATCGAAAAACTGTCTTGGTAAAATATTCCAAAAATAGAGTCATTTGGAGGGAAAATGAATCGTAGAGTAATCGTAGAAAATTTTAAAATTTTCTTTAGGCAATACTGTATAAACGGTTTAATCAAATAATCCTTTGTGAAAAGCATCTTAAAAATGTTGTTGGCTATCTCTATTATAGAGTCTTAGTAGTTTACTTTCTTCGATTTGTATAAAAAACTCCGAAATCTCTCTAGCTCATAAATAACCAGTTTAAAAACTCAATCGTTCTTTTATTCAACACACCTCATTACGGCTCTCAACTGGAGAGGGATAGCAAAAGTGGACCTTTACTAGAATTGAGCAGAAAATGAGTATATCATATACAAGTACCTAATAGTCATGGTCGAGAACTCTCCCAAGGTTGTTTCCGTCGTGTTTTGGATTCGAATCCTGAAAAGCCACTTAAAATTTCGCGTGTTACGGGCCTGATGCACATTAAATTGAGGCTCAAAGTCCTTCCATTGTTGTGATGTGGAAGTTTGGACAGAAAGTTGCCAGCTCAGGTGTTGCCTTCGTCACTTAGACGAGGGTCAAAATTATCGAGATCCATTGCCTTCGTGTTATTCCTGAGTGCGACGTTCAGAAAAACAACCAATCATTTAAAATACGAGTAAGAGATATAAGATAAAAATTGTATTTATTTTCTAAATGTAAACCTAATTCTACTCATAATTTATCACTCTCAGCATCAGCGATTATAAAGCAGAATTTAAATATTTCCTACACGCAGCCTCAATTTAATAACTTCGCTTGTGATCTAATATGTCCTTTCTCCTCTGTATATTTTAGCAAGAAAGTGTATGAAAATGAAAGGAAAAAATAGAAAATGAAATTCTTCTCTTTTTCACGTATTTTTGTAAATTTTTGAGAGTGAATGTGGGTTCGCGAAAAGTAGAATGCAGGGATTTGGAAAGAAAAGAGAGAATAAAGCTATTTATTGGTTTTCAGTATACAAAATCTAAAGTTGGCAATTTTCATATTTTATTCATCTTAAGAGTATTTTACTGATGAGTGTTCTCTGTATCTATGTACAAAAATATTGGAAGCTTCACATAAATATTGAAAATGCAATAAAGTCAATGCTAAAAAGGTTAAAATGCAATATAATAATAAACGAATTATAAAATAAAAGCCCAAACCAGTGATCACACCTTAAAAAAAGAGATAACTGATAACTGACTTATCATAACTAATAATTAATATTTTTTTATTAGTTTTTACGCATATACAGATGAATTGTTGACCGAAGTACTGAGGATAATTTCACTAATCGTCATATGTTTACACGATCAAAAATTTATGAAACAATCTGAGCAAAATAATTGGGATTAAGATAGACAAAGGAATAAACATCAAGTGCAATAAAATCATATTCATGTTTAGATAAAAAAAAAATCTCAAATTGTGATACGCAAACAATCATTAGCCATTAATTTCATACGCACCATTCTATAAATAAGAACAATTTATCGATAGAAATTCCAGACAGAGTTATAACGTATAAAATGTAATAAATTGATTGAAAACGTATCTCTTAAAATTCCTTTTGTTCTTTTATTTCAAGTAATATATATCTAAATTAGTATTAAAACAATAAGTATCTTTTCCTATAATTCAGAACTAATTAATTAATGTGTATCAATTACGTATTTGAATATATACTATCACTGACAAAGAACTACTAAACAAATTGGCACCCGCATAAAGTAGGATTTCTATGTAGTTAAAAACGTTTTCAACAAATTATTTCAGATACTCTTTTCCTTCGACTTATGGGTTTGAATCC
Source organism: Nephila pilipes (assembly GCA_019974015.1). Taxonomy (NCBI): domain Eukaryota; kingdom Metazoa; phylum Arthropoda; class Arachnida; order Araneae; family Nephilidae; genus Nephila; species Nephila pilipes. The sequence goes on along the minus strand of BMAW01097031.1, from coordinate 260,665 downwards.
TGATTTCATTAAAGACTCGCTGTGTAATGGGACTATTGCACGATAAATCCATTGTAGCTCCAAATCATCTAAATGACGTGGTATAGAAGTTTAAAGGCAGGATGGTTGTCCTCGTCACTTGATCACTTTGATTCAAAATTACGAGGCCCATTACCTTTAGCCTTTGTGTTCCTTTTAAGTGCAATGTCAATAAGCAATTAATCAATCAATTAGATGATCTTTTTCTTATCTGTATCTATTTTCTGATTAGAAGTTTCTGAAAAACAACGAATTCTGATTAATATAATTTTATCAGCAATAATATTTTTACATAAATAAATATTTTGAATATTGTTTTATTACATAATTGCAATATGTTTTCAAATCTTTAGGATATTTAGCCTTTTTTTGACCAATGCATTTTATTGTAAGTTTATGTTTATATAATACAATATACTTTTTACAAATATTATATAATATGATACTATATATATATATATGTAACTTATTTTTCACAACATTTTTCCATTGATTCCATATGAGAGTATCATAATGTTAATAACAATAAAAAACAAATTATTTATTAAATAAAATTATTACTAATATTATTACAACTATAAAGTGTAGAAGTAATACCAATTACATGACTTTGCACAATTTATCACATCGAAATTAATATTGTCTTTTTATAAAATGCTACAATGAGTAGTTTGAAAGATATTTTATGGATGTAACAAAGCTGTGCATTTGAAAAGATCAGCAATCCTCGGTGTTGTAAGTATTCCCATATAGATTAGATTGTTTATTGAGGCCTTTAACGATTTTGGATCCTGTGTTTAGAGAGAAATTATGCAATTGAATTTTGAGGTGGAAAAAGATGTTACATTTAAATTTCCAAGACTTGATATAGATGATTTGCAGAAGGATTTTGTTGTGATTTATATACAGTTCCTGCAAATTAAGCAATTATATGTAAATTTTACTATTGCAAATTGTTGAGAAAACATATACTAAATAATAAGGCTTTCCAAATATACAGCTATAGTAATAGGGAAATTATTAATAGTCTTTCAGCATTTGATAAAAAAATCGACTTCATAGTTTACGAATATCAAATATCCACATAATTTTTAATACCAAAATTTCACAAAAATTTTGTTAAATTTTGAAGCATTACAAATAGCTATAATACCTATATCACCAAATGTGGCAAACTTTGGAATTGAATCTTCATAAAGCTTCGAAATTATCAAGATTACGAGGGACAGAGAGGTGTTCTCTATATTTGGTTAGGATATTGAAAATCTTTTTTACTCAGAAGATATTGAATATTTAATTGGGGTTCTTTTACTTTTATACATTAAATATCAGTTTAATCAAACAACAAAAACAGAAAAAATTCAGTACTCTCATTAAACTGGTATTACAAGAGAGTTTCATTGTTTTGGGTCAAAATCCTTATAAGTAAATTAAGGGTCTGCCTCAGATAATCCTGCTAGTTAATTCCTAACCAATCTTTACTTACATTTTTATGAAATAGTATATATTGATAATTATTCTTATTTTTTTTTATCGTGACATATATGATTTAATTATTTTGTAAAACTAATGGATTTAAACCAAATATTTCATTTTAGCCAGATTACCTCAAATTATTAAAAACTAGATTGAATTCTAATAGGTTAGTATTTCTCGATCTTCATTTGAAAATTGTTGATTTTTGACGAATTAGAAATATTTATGATAAAATAGAGGATTTTAAATTCCGTATCATTAAAATTTCTTTTTGAAACAGCAATTTACATATATCTATTTAAAGAAATATTTTATTAAACATTTTACTACGCAATAAAACAATCTAATCATGCATAAAATAGGTAAAGTAAAATAGTATTAAAATTATTCATTAATTTCTTGAGCATGCTTATACCATAAACTTCTTAATCACTTAAAGACATCACAAATATAATAAAAATTTTTGTGAATTGTGATTCATTTTCAAATCCACCCCACAACACTAGGTCCACAAAGTCGGCTTGATAGTGGTCAAACCGTGAAGAATTCAATTACTTTTATTATATGTATATATTGTCAGAGTTCTCAGAATAAAACGAAATTTTACATACATGAGTATAACGTTAATGTAAGTAAGTGATTTCAAAATCAAAGCAAAATTATCACTTATTGAAGAAATAATTACAAATGAATGGAGATTTTAGTACCCAGATGATCCATCTCTAGCATCAATGCATGATGTGATACATTGAGACAAACAAGTTCCAAATGATGTTTTGCGACATCTCTTTCCACAATTGCTGTAAATGCGCCTTTAAGTCGAACAAATTTGAAGGCTGTCCAATTTGACATCCTAAATGATCCCATATGTGCTCAATTGGCGACAAGTCTGGGGATCTAGCAGGCCAGAGAAGGGTGCAAATATAGTGGAGGTAGATCTTCGAAACCCTTGCTGTGTGTGTGGGAGCATTGTCCTGTTGAAAAAGGGCTCGTGAGAGCCTTGCCATGAGTGACAACACATGTGGCTGAAGAATGTCACGAATATACTTCTGGGCGGCCATGGTACCTTTGATCAATATTAGGAGTGACCGTGTGACGTATACGATGACATCCCATACCATCACACCAGTTGTGAGAGCGGTGTACCTCTGTATAGTGAAGGCAGAATTGAGACGTTCACCACGAGGCCTCCACACACGTACACGAATGTCATCACCACTCAAATTGAATTAGGATTCGTTGCTAAATATGATCTGATTCCATTCGGTTCGATCCATTCGAACCTGATTCCATTCCCGAATTTTATAATACTCCTATTTTACAATCTCTTCAAAGGAAGCAATTAATAATGTTTTAAAACAATTACTTGATGGAAATATCATTCTGAGAGATTTTGTATTCCAATATTTAAACAAATATGCTCCAAATTGGTCCCTTTATTTATTCTTTTTACGAAATCTTTTTCAGGACACTTATTCTTTGTATAGTTCTATGTATTTATTATTATTATAATGATTAAAAGGAAAATCTATAATATATAAAAAATAAGCTTTTAGAATGAATTATTTTTTTATTATTATTTAGAGATGCTAATTTTAACCTTTCCAAAAATACATATTGACAAAAAGTGGACAGAGTCGAAGAAATGTCTTGAAACATGTGAACAAAATGTCATGGCAACTAATTTTAGACAGTTAAATAATCAAAAGATAGCATAATTTTATCGTCTGTTTTTTTAAAATAAATTAAATTCGTCTAACTGAAAATATACAATGAATTTTTATATGAAGAACTGAACATATTTTAATTATTTCACAGAACTTTATTAAAAAATAATGCAAATATTGGAACTATTTTTTGAATTTTGAACTTAATTAATTTTCTCATCCACGTATCATGAATTGTATCTCATTTATTAACAGTATAAAAGACTTCCATGGTATATAAAAATAAAACATAGAAATGGTTCTAGATATGAAAATGTTGCCACATCTTTAAAAAACAAAACAGGATTTACAAAATCTGAAATTAATTTTCCTTAAAACCAAATGCCATTTTATATAAAAATGAAAGAAAATACATGTTTAAATTGATATTTCTATGAAATATTTATTTACAACTTTTCTAATCTATTTATGATAGATGTTCGGATCTGTAACTACGGAGAAAGAAGTGTTTTAAATGCATTAGCTGTTAAGAACAGACTCCTTTTTATATTGTTCTAACATCTAAGATGCTATATATATTAAGTAAATTGAAATTATGACAATAGAATCATTTCATAACATTTATGATAAGAAAGATAGTTTTAAGTGTTCCATAATACGTTACCTTTTGGAGCAGCTTCTAATATATTTCTATATTTAGAAACATTATTATATCAATATGAATTATTAAGAATAATAATTTTAATAAGTTGTAATATACCAAAAAATATTACTTTATATCTGTATATATAAATATTATATACAAGTATTTATAAATAATATAAATAAATAACGCGCGCCTGCGGCGCGGTATGCAATTTTATTAGTCTGATGTGTTAATTTAAGAAAGTCTTATTTACTTACTAATATTAAATTTAAATGATTTATTTAGTTGATATTTTAAATTGGAAAGCATTTTCAAACTAAATTCTTTATTTTTGTAATATTAGTCTATTGATCTAATAGATTTGACGATTATATGTTATATGCAGGTCATCGAGAGTCATAAATGAATAAGAAAGGCACAAAAAATTTATTAATGCAAAAATTAGTGACGTTTATATTTAAAAAAAATATTTTTTTTAGTAAGTGTATTATTGGGTATAGATTCTTTTAATTTTATGTTTTTCTATTTATTTTTGGTTTATTAACCTGTTTCCTTCTTTCCTAATTTGAAGTTAAATTGCTCAGATTTTGATTGTTTTTCTTTTACCATCAATGGTAATGTAAT
>BMAW01097031.1:190942-247861 GCA_019974015.1 Nephila pilipes | reverse complement strand
TATTAAAGTCGTGGTGGTTGGATCCGCGATACTAGTTTAAACAAAAAATTTTCATTCCAAAGCATGGGACAGTATTTTAATTACATTATCCCCATTTCTGTTTTTCTTCAATTCTTTTCTCTTAAGTTTTACTGTAATTTTTTAGAAGATATATATTTAATTTGGTTGTAATTTTTAATTTATGGTTTATATTTTTTGCATTAAATTCATAAGCTTTAATAGCATTTCAGTTAATGTATGGCATTTCTTTATTGTAATATTTTGTATACTATTTAAATTATAATAATATTATAAACTTTATATTGTTTCCATTGTTTTGTATTTTATTGACTTTTCCAATTAATTTTGTATTATTTTAGCTCGAATAAGAATCTTTAAAATTAGTTTTCAGAGGTTATAATTTGTTATTTAGGATGATTTTGGTAATTATTTTTTATGAACATTAATAATTATACATACATATATATATATATATATATATATATATATATATATATATATAATTAATAATTATATATATTATTAATAATTATATAAGTATCATATTTATATTAATAAATATGATATTTATATAATTATTTACTTGTAACACTTTAATTTATTTCGAGATATTCATATTCCTTATCGAAATTTTCTTTCTTTCAAATTCTGTCAAAGTGTTAAAAACGAAATTGAATAGATTTGATTCTAATTACCGGTAGGAAGTTCATTTGGTGATTTTAAATAGAATGAGATTTTGTAATAATTTATTTTTTTTGCCAAAGGAAGTACAGTATTTTTCTCGTTTCTCTAAAATTGTATAGAAAAAATATAAGGCACTTAAAAAATTAATTTTTGTTACGAAATTCAATGATTTATTTACAGAATATAACAGAATTTAATATTTTGATTGCTACAAGATTGAAAAACATATATAATGAGCGTTTGATTAACTATCAAATATTTTTATTTTCTACAAGATAAAATGCAAATAAAGGAATTTTATAAATTATTTAACGGTTTTTCTTTTTATAATTACTGAGGGCAAATTTATCTTTAATAACTCGATGCATTTACACTCACGGTAAGAATTTTTCAACATCATACTTAAATAATAAGTTAAAAATAACTTTAGTTATATCTATTCCTCCGTAACTGCCATAGTATTAATGAAAAATAAATTACACTCAAAGAAGAATGTAAATAAACCAAAAGAAATAATTTACTTCTGAAATATAACCATAAAAACTCTTTGGTTAGAAAAAAATAAAATATTATGCGTTTTGGAATTACGCGGCAGATATAATTTTATTCTATCTCGCTACTACTGTCTAGTTAATACGTATCATAAAAGAAACTAGCCCTTTATTTCTCACCTTCCATTATGACAGTCTAGAAATCCATGGGTCTTCAGGGATAAAAAGCATCGAATGAGTTCCTATAAAACCTGTAAATGTGCTTTGTGATACGAGATACGGAATTTTTGTGCTAATATCTTACACTCATCCAATACTTCTTTTGAGACAAGTTAGCAATGATTGTGGACGTACAGAGTTTGACTTTGAGCTCTCACGAGAATTATTTTTTGAACTTGTAATAGTTTCCAAAACATTACGTTTCCACTCATTTTACGAGTAGCTATTTTTCGATTTGAGTGATAAAATTTACTACCAGTAGCTTAGGGGTAGTATTTTGTTTGTTCTAATATTTGTGAAATTTCTGATGCTAGCCTGAAAAGTTACGAAAAGTATTTATATTTTCAACTAAAATAACTTTGTGTTTTAAAAATATGTTTCTCTTAGAAAATGTTAATTTGCTTAAAAATTTCTTATTCCTGAGCTCTTTTCCTTCAGTGGAATGAATTATGGATTTTTGGTTCTATAAACATAATTACAATTAATATCTTGAAATGCTGAGAAAATTTCGGACATACAGAAGTAGAAGTTTTTCCTTTTGTTGTTGATTTGCATCATAAAAATATATTGTTTCGATGTCTAACTATAAAGAAGAGAGAGAGGAATTACAATTTTTTATCACTAAAAATATTGTTTCAAAAGTTTTGCGTATCTGTTATATATAGTTTAGGAAACGCGTTCATATCTTAACGAAATCTGTTTCTCTTCCCATTTCATTAAGTGCATTTACTCGTAATGCACATCGTAAAATGCAGCGTTATTAAAGCTACTTTATGTTTACCCAAAATATTGTTTAATTGAAATAATTTTGACCTGAGAAAATTATCATGCATTTACCAATATTACTAAACTACGGAATAAATATTAAATAAACAAGTGAATTACTTTATTTGTATATTATTGAATATTGCTACAGAAATGGGCCCTGTTGGTGTACAGTGAAAATATTCCAACAAGGAAGATAATAGAAAATGATGCTTTATTCACAAATATTTAAGAAATGGCGAAGCTTAGACATTGGACATTCTAACACAATCAGATTAATAACACAATCAAGAAAAACAGCATTTGTACAGATTAGCAACAAAAAAAAAAAAAAAAAAAAAAATACAAAACAAAACTTGTAATAATACTTTCAATAATATTCAATTAATCAGCTTACTAGTTCACACTGCGCATGAATCTCCAAAATAATACTCTGCACATCATAAGTAGACTCTAACAGATTCCCGACGGATTCCAAAGGCAGACTGCTTCATTTCAGGATCTCATTGTATTTACAGCTTCTCTGCCAAATGTGACGTCACAGAGAAAATTCCAGAACTTCTCTCCTAATAATTATATAGGGAAAACTCGAGCATTTCAAAAAATTATTTTAATCGTCAAGATCGAGGGCCATTGCTTAATTCTTCCTCGGTATCCGGCAACCTCTGTAAGTCTTTTTTTATTTATAAGAGTAACATTGCTAGAAAGCGTCGTTGCAGTAACAATGTAAAGTAATGTACATAATATGGACTATTAACTTATTTGTAAAACTTATTAAAACTTTAGCTTATGACAATATTTACGAAATAACGTTCATTTTTAGGAGAAGGAATTCTGTATGTATACTAAATAGTAGACAAGAAATAAAATATACTTTTTATTATGTAAATGCTTTGCTCTACTCATACTTTTGGATTACTCCATGGACTACAATTATCAATAATCACACAATAAACACTCATTAATATAGGATTCTATGGTTTGATACAACTCCTAGCAACCCATTTATTCTCTTATTTTTTCGTGTGGATTCCGATTTAGTTCTCTTACGGTTTCCAGGTTCAGGAGGTCGAATCCGATGATGAAGAAGGATCCATAAAAGATGAATCGAAAGTGTAGCTGGAACAGGTTTCTGATGCATTTATAAACTTTGTCGAATCTAATAGAATATACTATCCTGAAGAACTGAAAAATTTGTGTCTAATTCATTATGAGTTTTTGAGATTGTTACGGAGATCCTTCGTTTTCCGATCGAAGAGTACCGAATCATGGAAGCAATGTGGTATCAGATACTATTTTGAACATAACGTTGATTCTCGACATAGAGTAATTTATTACAAATCATTTAAAATATTATTGAATTTTATTTTGTGCTGTTGCTTTTATTAATACAATAATGTTTAAATAAATTATTATTTAATGTTTGAATTTAATTTTGTAGTTGTGACAATGAGACGAAATACATTATTGGATATTTATATCATCTTGTCAGTTTCAAAATGTGCACAAACACATTAAAAACACGTTTTAATGGCTGAAATTCTTATCGATAGGGCATCGATATAGTTTTTACGGGGATACGAAAGAGGAGTTACAGTATAAAACTATATCGATGCCCTATAATCTAGCAAAATCTCTAATTTGGATGGTTGTAATCCCGAACATGCCGAATTAAAGAGCCCTTACTGAACTATCAAAACAGAAGTTTTCATGCGTATCGTTAATGAACATAGTTGCTAGTCAAAAATTAAAAGGAAAACTTAATTAGAACAAACTATTAAACCACAATCACACACATAAGAAAGAGCTCAAGAAAAGGAAGTTTATATTTAATACAGTAGTATGATTTTAATTATGGACACGCATATATTTCATTTTTTCGTGTTATTATTCAATGCCAACTTAAGGTACCTTTTATAATTTATAGAACTGAAAAAAAAAAAAAAAAAAACAACAACAACCACAAACAATTCGATCAAATTCTGAAAAGCGAAGCTATTCATCCTCTTTGTTCGTGTTTTTTTAAACAAATATTAATTATTGTAGAAATGTATACTTTGTTGCTCTTATAATGGATTACCGATATAGCACAACTGCTATTTTCTCTATTAATAAATAAAAACACTGTTTTTGTTAAAGTCATGCATACATCTTCCTGATAGATGATTTTTCTCCGTGTTCTTGTCTTCATTTCTCTTTTATCTGATAAATAGTTTTGTTTATGTAAGATGTTCTTCACGATGTTAATTAATCTTTACTCTGAATGCTTAGGCTCGTTTCGGAATTCGTTAACTTTTCTGCAATTCTCTCAAGGGTACATTTTGTGAAGTATATTATTCCCTTTTAGCTAATTATAGTATGTTACCATCAGAATACGAAGGACAGCTGTTTTGCTCTACATCGCTGTTCTGTTCTGATACTTCATGGAAAGAAAATTTGAAATAATTATGAGTGTTAACCTATTTTGATTGAAAAGAAAAGAAAAAGACGCAACTGTTTTGATTTTTCCATTTTATGTTATATTCTTGCTTTTAAATGTCAAAGTGTAAATATTATTCTCGTTCTTAAACCGTTAAAAAGTCGGAACGACCAATGAATATCGATGTTTACCCGTCACAGTGGGACATAACAGGAGTGGTCTCATGAACTTCATACGTTACCATGAACTCAGTTTCAAAAGTTATCGTTACCAAAAGACTATATGAGTGAGATTTGTTTAAAAGAAGACATTCTGTATGCACACACTAAATGGTATCATCTGGGTGCCGAAAATCCTAGTCTCACAACTCGTCTCCCTCTCCTCCAAACCATTTAAGACCTTAAAACTGTGTTTCTGGTGGTGTGAAACCTACTGCTACAGGAACTCATTAACTTCTCATTTTTAACGTTTTGAAAATTGTTTAGTTATAAGAAATCATATTCCTCATTATATTATTTTTTGTTCCATTTTGTAACCTTTCTTTTAAAATTTACAGCGCAGATGTGCCACACGCAGGATTAAGCTTATGTACCATATAAGATATATAGTATTTTTTGTACTGCATAGAATTATGTAGATATTTCATTAGAATCTGTCTAGTACTTCCAAATATGATAAGCTAAAAGCGAAAATTCAATTTATTTTGAACATCAGTTCTCAAGTCCATGAATTCATTTTACTAAGGCTGCCTGATTTTATTCCCAAATAAGTTAACTCTTCATTAAGTACGAAACATATACTGTACATTTTCGAATAAGGGATATCTTCTTGAGCTATTTCATTCTTTAATATTTAAAGAATCATACATTTATCTCTAATGTAAAAGCTTCTAAAAGGTTTGTTATATTACTCGAAAAAAAGAAAGAAAAGTTAAAATTTTCTCTCTAGAAATAGAAACAAAATTCCATGCAAAAAATTACAAATCAAATTTTTCCGTATTTACCTATGAAATTAATATGCAAACAATTTTTAAAAATATCTCTTACTGAGAACAAATACATTAACACGCAATAAAGCTTTCGTCTGAAAATAATAAATGTGGTTCATATTCTGTATATTGTATTATGCATATGATTACAATACAAGTAATTGAAACATTAATAAATTGAAAAAATTTCTAAAAAGGAAAATTTTATCTTCTTATTCTTATATTTATTTTAAATTCTACATAATCCCCCCCCCAAGTTATGATTTCTCTTGATCAATCTCGTATTGGATATAAACAGAACTTATGAATATGAATTGGTAAGCAACAGTTTTTAATTTCAGCACATTTTTAGATAATCATCTTTATACTACATAGAAATTTTTTCAAAAAGAATATTACCTTATTATGATTTATTTTTAGTAAAATTTTTTAATTATTGGCAGTGTATATATAAGAAGTTTTCATGATAGAAGAGATATAAGAAATTTGTTAGATCTAAATATGACTAGGGAAAAATATTCTCATAATTCTGAGTAAATATTTTTAAAATTATTTTGTATACTATAATATGTGATTACTGTGATACATTGAAATACAAATATTAGAATGCTAAACTGTTTTGAAAATTTTGTGCTCATATTAATGATGCATAAATTATTCCGAATTTAAATATATATTCTTTGGAAAAGTATCTTATTTTGTAGTTTTTCATTAAGAATTCTGAGTTTATCTGTTAAAAATATATTATTTCATGAATAATTACATAATTAAATATGGAAATAATTATAAAAATATTTCTCTTCAATTGAAAGAATGTAATCGATATCTATTTATTGAAGGTATGTGCATTATTAAACTATTTTCAAAGCTGTATGGAATAAAACATAAAAGCAAAAAGATAGTAACTGTTTTGTAGGCAAATTAATAATGAAAAATGGATTCCATGACTTGCGTTGCCTTTTGTGGTCCTCCACCACTTTTGTTTCATTTTGTTACCTGAGTCAAAAAAAATTCCTGCTCAATAAAATCCTAAATTAAATTCCACGCTTCAATATCCTTAGCAAGATACTGAAAGTCTTATTTTATAGAAACAATTGTTAGAATGAAAGCAAAAAATGTATTAAAACAATAACAAAAACTATTGAAGAATCATATGAAAACGAATAACTGAAGAAATGAAATTCCTGTGTAAACCGCTTTTGCAAGAAATGTTCTCTGGAAAAATGTATTTCATCTTTATTTATGTTTCAGATATGTGTATTCATTTACCATGGTACCAAATAATTTTTTTCTTTGAAAAATATTATTTTAATCAAATTTTACTGTTATTTTTGAATACGATGAATAAACTTTCAGTGATTGAAAAGGAAAATAAGTAAACTGTTTGTATAATTCCTTATTTTCTTCTATTACATTACATGTGAAATTGATTTAAAAATCTTAGTTCTACATGCCTCCTGGACTTTCTAATTTCTCTGTTTTAATCAAAATAATTCCTGTCACTTAATAAGAAAACATTTTATTTATTTACGTCTTAAAATTTTACGAATTGTTTCCAGAAGTTAACATTATATTATAAATTTCTTTTGCGGAATAATTTCTATTACATTATAAGTAATTAACATTATTATTAGCACACATATAACTTATTAATATATTAAACAATATATTGATACTTACACTTGTATTAATTTTTCTCAGGCTCTTTTTGACTCATCTTATGAAGTGAGGGCAACCGAATTCCCTAATATTTAGAATGATAGATCATTTCATCATCCATTCTATGACCCAATATCGTATCAACTGATTAAGAAGGGTTGTTTCAAGTATAATTTGGAATTTCAAATTGAACTTAGTTATTTCAACTACCGTGAACTAAAATAATCTTTAAATACTCTTGCTGCGCGTTAAATGAAGCTGGACCTCAATGCTCTCTTATGACATAGCGGAAAAAGTTACAACAGTGATATGCCAATTGATAAGTTATCCTAATCATTTGATCATAATGCAAAATTGTGAAGCCCATCTTTAATGGGCATCATCTTGCTTTACTGCAAGGCTATTAAAGCCAAAAGTAAAATCTTTAAATGTACACGTTTATGTTTAATTTTTATTCACAGCTTTTAATCTGAGTAATTCTTTTTTATAAATATCAAAGGTCTACGAACTGAATCTGTGCTTTAAGCAATTGCAATCTCCATATAATAAGAAAATCTGTTAGCTTGTTGATTTTATTTAAGTTATATTTTATTAACGATGGTACTAGATTATATATCTGAGTTGTTACTGTAGGTGTAGCAATTCTGGATTATATTTAGAGGAGAACATGTCATACAGATCATCCTCTTTGAATCCTAACTTTTACAACAAGGGAGGAATCTGAGGTGTTAGAGATTGAATGTTCAGTAGTTCTTAATTATATATACGAGATTGTTTGGGGAAATGAAATCTTTTGAATTTGTAATTATTAAGCCAAAAAAAAAACAAACGCGTTCAAAGGGCCAGTTGAAATAATAATTGATACTAACACGTATTGTTGATTGATTACTATTTAGAATTTTTCGAAATCTTGATGGTTTTTCATAATTTTTACGTAAACTTATTAAAGATTTGTCATTTATAATGTCGACTTGGTATTTACAATAGTCTTAATGTAATAAGTTGTTAGTAATAAAACATCGATATTTCAATTTCATTTCCTCAATATTGTGAATCCTCGTCACTTGACCGTGATTCCTCGTGTTGCTTCTAAGTGCGACTGCTTCTAAGTTATTAAATATTTATTAATAATGATTAACTTTAATTGTTCCCTGATATGTTCTTCTCTTGAAAGTTCTTTCTACAAATTCCTTCAACCATCGTTTGAGTTAAGTATTGAAATTCATTTTCTCCAGGAATACCTTTATTGTTATATGTTCGATTGAATTGGTTCAAAAGAGGAAGCCAATATTGTATACCATTTCAAAACTGTCTAAATTTATATTTGGATGTTATATTAATTTTTGTTTGCAATGACTTTGAATCAAAGAAAGATGTATGATTTTCTGCTTGAATCGATATTTGAGATTCTATTTCTTGCTCTAATTTTGCTACTTCTCAATAAAATTACTTCAATCTCATTATTTTAAGCATACAAATTTGCAATTAAAGTTCAAAATTCATAAGATGAAAATGCATATCTCAAATAAAAGTTGCTATATACTTCTTATAAGAAAAAGCGATTAACTGTAATCAATACTTGAAAATTATCTTTTGTATCGATTTTACGATAATTCTAATATTATAATTTCTTCACAAAATAATAAGTTTCAAATACGATTGCAGGACGAAATATAAACTGAATAATATTCCCCGAGAAAGTTGAACATTCGTTGATTGATTGATTGGGTTATGAGGTCATATTGAGCAACTATGAGTATCTTATTTTCTTGAAAGTAAATAGCTTGAAGGTTTGGCAAAATCACATAACTAAAACTGCATTTGAGAAATAAACTATCTTCAAAAAGCAGATTGTAACGATATGAAGCTTACTTTCCTTCAACTGTCTCATGAACATTTCCTAGACGCTAATTATTTCAAAGAATTAGATTTTCAATTATACAAAGTAAAGTTTTATGTAAATTGAGGTGTAATGAAAAAGACGAGAAGAGAGACGAAAAGATAGGAGTTGAAGGTTGGAGGAAGGACGGTAATAGACTCTGGGGATTGACAGGATTGATATGATCCTAACTCGGATCCAACTGTAAAAGTGTGCAATTAAGTAAAACCTTTTCATATGGTTTTGTTGAGTACGTGTGCTGGTTGTTCTTATTGGTATAATAGATATAGTGAATGTTGATTATTAAATATTCTGTTAAAGCTTTATTCGACTAATTATTTGATGTTTTACTGAATTTTAATTATGCGTGACATTTTTTTTATTAATGATGGAACAAATGAATCTAAATAGTGAACAAGAATCGACATATTCACCAAAAGATACTATGTTACTAAATACGAGTATCTTAAATCAGAATATTATTTTAAAATAGCTATAATAATATAGTATAATTATAATAATATAAATAAACAATATAATTATAAGAATATGAATATAACTTTGCGTCTTAACAATAAAATATAATATTACAAAAGACATTATTTACCTCGGAGGTAGGGTTTATTTGTAAGAGAATCAAAATTACTTAACATTCAAGTGTAAGCTAGAACATTTAATTGTATTGTATAAGTGTAATGAAGTTAATGAATCGTATGCTGTTGAAAGGAGCTATAAATATTTCTTTAAGGTTTTTATCCTAGCGAAGTGAATTTTTATTCTATATTTCCAATTTTGAGATTTTTCTTTTATATTTGAGTTTTTATAACAGTTTTCTTCATTATTGTATCTTTATAATAATCTTTTTCCATTATCGTATTATTGATTACCGCCTTTCACATAATTGTATTTTTTATTATTGTCTTTTTCATTACTATACCTCATTTTCTAATAATTACTTTTACTGATTTTTCTAAACTTGTTGTGGAAGCAAATTTTAATAGTCCGTGCTGTTTATTACGTTACAAAGATATTTTCAGAATGACTCTCTTTTAGGAATTACCACTGCCTAAATAGTTCTATTTTATTCATTATATGCAATATTTTAGATGCTTTGGATATCTTATTCTGTTTGATTCAGTTGTGGTGAGATAATTATGCCGAATAAGTCTTTCTTTCCTTGCCTATGTTTCATTGTTTTGGATTTTGTTATCTTAGAATATTTTATTTCGTCCTTTTTGAATCTATTGCAATATATTTTTGAATACTTTTTTTCTGTTTTTTTTTGCGTTGAATTTTTTTTTCGTTTCGAAAATTCTGTAAAAAGTCTACAATTTTTAATTTTGTTATATTTAAGTTGTTTTGACTGCATGATTCCCTATCTATTACCCTATTGTTCACGCTTCAATTGCAAACCACATGGCCTTAAAGGAACTTTGGATCATTTATTTATGTAATATTGTAATTGAACCTTTATAACAAGTTATTATATAGTGTACAGTGACACATAACATGCACACTTTAAAAGAACAAGTTTACTAAACATATGAAAACAAAGCTTTCCCAGATTTTTTTCAACCCTGTTTTTCATTCGAAACGTTAAAAAAAATCCCTTATTTTTCATTAAAAAATGAAGCTAATGTACCTTTTACTACTTAATGCAAAAAAAAAAACCCTCAATAATTATTCCTGTGATGTTGCACCGAATTCATTTTGGGAGAATTAGCTTCCTGTTTTGCTCTCTTCCGTGATCTGTTGTAGCATTGCTTATCGATTCAGTAATATAGAACTTAATATATTCGTGCGTGAATGATCATGAGTCTTATACTCAATGACGGCAGAAATGCATAGAATTCCTGGAATCACGTCATTCCTGTGTCATGAGTAATCACCTTTTGGCCCACATGACAGCCAAAACTTGTAATAAACTCGAACTTAAAGCTCAACACTGTTTGGAAAGCTACGTTATTCGATGCTGTTCCAGGGTTCTTTGCATAATTGCTAAACTTGAGAGACGCAAGATGCATAAATATGAAAATGTTTATGCATATAGATTGAGTTCAATGATTTCTACTCTGTTAAAATCAAATGGATAAAAGTTCTCTTAATTTTAATTTTGCTTAAATTTTGTAGTTTTAGGTATTTATTTTAAACTTAAGGGCTTTATACACTGTTCTTTCAATTTTTTTAGATATATAAGGAGTGGTTATTTGTTATGATTTTGTTAAATATCTAATTTAAATTAACATTAAATATTTCACATAAATTAGATAAATTTTGATGATTATTAAGCTGCATTTTTTATCTTCTGAATTATTTACAAATCGCAGTATATTTAATTGCTGTCTTTTAGGTAATTGAATTGATATTTCTAAGATTATGAATTTCAAAATAGAACTTCATTTTTTACTTTCCTTTCGTAAAATCTTCAAATCGAATAGAATGTTTCCAAATAGAAAAAACATATTTTGAAAGAATTACTGGCAGCAAAGATGAAGAGAAATAAAGTTAATCCCATTCACACATTTATTAAAACAAATAAGACAGATAGAGCTACAACAGGTTCTATTTTAAATTTATTATCCGTGTTCATGCAAATAATATGATAGCATTGTTGAAATAACAGTGGTTATAAAATTTCATCATTTTTCCAGCAGGTTTAAGATGAAAGATAGAATTCTTTATTACCGTATTTTGTTAGAAAACATGTAATTAAGAATTTATACTTAAAACCTGACTAACTTTTAATGGTCTTTTTCTATTCATTTGAGTTTTCATTTAATTTATCTATTTTATAAATTTATGAAGCCTAGTTATGTTTCGAATAAATTACAGATTCTCATAATTCTTATCTATATATTGAATACTTTTCTCACACAAGAGAAATAGAAAATCAAACTTGTTTTTAACAACTAAATAACGTCCTTACTCTCAGCTTCATAGGTAAAATAAATCTCGACCTAGGCAAATAGAATAATTTAATAATTCGAAATAGAAAAATATTCTAGTAGCAAATATATAATTTGGGAAGATAGAAATTTTACTGTGCCCAAAGGCGACTTTCTCCAAGTTAAATCCATATAACAGTTAGATTAGAGGTTTGCGTTATTCCTATTAAGGAAATAAAATGTAAAATATGAGAGGGTGGTCCGAAAAGTGTCCAACCTAACAAAGATACAAGGCCTTTTTTTCTTGAAATTTATATTTATTTTTCTACATAGTCTCCTCGTAAGTCTACATACCAGGGATGCTCTCATCTCTTTAACCCAGCCAAATTTAACTCGGCGTCTTTCTCTGTAAAATAATTGTTTTCGAAGGTGATGGCCTTCTCATTTGATGAAAATTTGAGCGTAATTTTTAGATTAGAAAACAAAAAGAGGTCGTTTGGAGCTAGATTTGGTGAGTAAGTAGGATGGTCAAGCAGTTCAAAGCGTAATTCGTGGATTTTCAATATGGCAATCACTGAGGTATGAGACGGCACTTCGTCTTGGTGAAACAGAATATTTTCCCTGCAAATGTGGCAGCCGTTTTCCCTTAATTTCTGCTTTCAGCTTGTCAAGCAATGGTATGTTGTATGCTCTTTTAATGTTTTTTCCTGTTTGAAGAAAATCGATTAATATAGGTCCATGACTATCTTAAAGAATAGTCGCCATCACTTTCCTAGCCGAAAAATCAGTTTTTGTTTTTTTTTTAAACCGAATCCCCTTCGCAGTTCACTGTTTTAACTGTATTTTTGTTTTGGGCGCATAATGGTGTATCCAAGTCTCATCTACTATAATTAATTAGCGCCAAAATTCTGATTTATTACACCTAAATTGCGCCAACAGAGCTTTGGAAATGTTCACTCGAACACGTTTTTGGTTTAACTTGAGCAAACGCGGCTCCCACCCAGCGCGCGGACAGCTTTCTCATGCCTAAATCTTTATTGAATATGTGAGAAATACGTTTTTTGTACATATTCATAGCCTCTGCTATATCTCTTACTTTAATTTGACGATCGATTTGCACCATTTGGTGATCTTTAGAATTGATATCGTCAGTAAATGCGGTTTTTTGACGTTCATCGTCTCCCAAGGGTCAACTTTAAATTCAGCTGCTCAAAATTTCACTGTATTAAATAATAGCGCAGAGTACCCTTACTCAGCGTCTAACTCATCTTCGATTTGCGTCGGCATATTGATTTTGAAAAACAAATATTGAATAACAGCTCGATACTCGATTTTTTCCTTTTCATAAAAACTCTAACAAAGACTCGCTGAAACAATTGTCAGACAACGACTGCGCGTCCAAAATGGACGAAATTTTTGGTTTTAACCTGTCAAAAGATGCACAATCGCATTCTCAAGCTGTATTGATAAACGCTGCCATCTTTGCATTGAGGTCGGAAATTTTTCAGTCCACCCTAGTATAAAACATTAATTCTTCTTCTTGATGACGTTGAGGAACTCCAATATATATTAAGCTAGCGAATGCAACTCCTTTCAATATAAACAACTTCGGAAAATGAATGTGTGCTTTCTGGAGGAAGAAAAATTGATATAACAGAAATAAATCATATTGAAGTAACTAAAAATAAACAACAATCCTTCACAAGTTAACTAATTAAAAAGAAAAAAAAGCGACAAATTGCTTTTTCGCTTGAATGAAGTTATCATAAAGGTTTTATGTGATAAATATTAATTTTTAAAAATTCATTTAATTTTTCATTTTAAAAATGTTTTCTCAGTCATCAAGTGGTTTTACTCTCTCGAAAAGTTCCCCCTCTTACGTTTCATTCTTTTCTTCAAAATATATAAAAGATTGAAATTTTGTCAATAAATTGATTTTTTTTTTACTTTTTTTAAAATAAAATGCTTAAATTTCTAGCGTATTCAAACAAATGAACTCAAAGATATTTGAAACTAATTTTTAAGTTATTATACTTAATTTACTGGACAAAGTTTTAGATTAAACCAGATAATTATTCAGTTAGTTCATGATAAAATTAATTTCTTTTAGTTATAAATGAGTTTATGTAATTTGAATAATTTATCTATGGAAAATTTGATTATAATAACTTCATAAGTCTCTCTTACGTACCTTCTATTATACATATCTTTCTTCTTCCGAACTTTAATCAAACTAAATTCCTCTATATTTAAGGTTAAGTACCTTAGTTATTACTAATATACTGCAAGAGTTATAACATTTAACTCATTTTCATTTCGAAAAGTATTCAAAACTTACTTGTGTCTTCTAGACTAATGAACAAGGCTGAAAGCGCCCTCTGATTGCACATGTATAACTGCAAATTTTACTGCCGTGAATAATATCCTATTCAGCATTTCAAAAACGAGGAAACCTTTCGCTTTGCCTATTGGAAGTTCACTTTTATCTTACGACAAAGAATACATTAATACGTTTCTCTGTCAGCTATCAAGTATTTCTCTGTTGCAACGAATCCTCCCAATTTGAATGCCTATGTAAGAAGTTAGAAATAATTAACCTTTACTGATGCCTTACCGAATTCATCCAAAAATCTAATACGAATGAATAGCTTAAAAGTTACCGGTGTTTCATCATCGAATTATCTTTGGAGCATAATTTATGGTAGGCTGTTTTCCTGCAGTAGTTTTAACAGATGCGTATTGCTGTATTCATTGGAGAAATTCCCAGTACTACAATATAACTATTTCTGATTTTAAGGAAGGCTTCGCTTTCCGAGTATTTCTGGCTTGTCTTTAATTCCTTCCAGTTTAATTGTTCTTTAGAATACCGATTTTGGGAATAAAGTTGTCATTCCAGGAACTTTGAAAATTTTAATGAAGTTCGATTTAGTCATTCAATATAGCTGAAATTTATTTCGGTATTCAAAGAACATGTAAATAATACGTCATGGGACTATCTATCATCAATTGACGATATATGGCATAATTCTGCAAATACCTTTTAAAATATTTCTATGAAGAATTTAACGAATCATAACTTTAAATGCTGTTCATAAAATACATTGTAAAATGATGAGAAAATTAACAATGTTTTTGATATAATAGTTGAATGCAATTTTTTGAAACAGCATGTGATGTTACATCAATAACTATTTAAATTTAAAGAAAATGATCAAATTGTTAAACTTACTCAATTTTCAATTAAATGAAATAAAGTTAATTTTATACATTTTAAATCATTGATATCAGCAAATAATTTATTTAAACATATATAGCGCTTAAGACTTTAATTAATTTTGCGTAGATTTTTTTTATGAATACTTCATATTACAAAATTGCTCACAAGTAATGCAGTTTTCTTAACTAAATCAATAAATCTTTCTTTTAGGAAGAGAAATGTGGCATGCGTTTCTAAATTAGGTTGAATAGAACTCACAAGAAGAGCAAAATATGAGAAGTAGTGTTAATAAACACTTGGAAAAAATTGAAACTGGATTTTTATATTTTGCGACTCTGGAAAGCAACTGCATTATGCAGATAAAAGTTAATGTTTCATTCTTTGGAAATATAATAAATATGAGCAACCTATGTTTGCTGAAGATCCTCAGATATATGTTGAAATAATTAAGCCTAAACATTAATAATCCTTGACGGAGTTTATTCCAAGTAAACCTTTGTTTAAGTTTTTGAAGTAGATTTTTAAAGGTTTCTTAGAAAATATCTCAGAAATGTCAGTTTTAAAGTGTTTTCCTGTAGTAATAATTTATCATTTTAACAATATCGCTAGAAGGAAAATATTCTTTCATATGCTATCCAGAAAATATTTGAAATTTGGTTTCAAATGGAATATCTTAAGAATTGCGTTTAAGAAACTAAATAATGTTTTTGTTAAATATATTGTCTGAATAAGATAGCAACTGAGCAATCCATAACTTTGAGATGGATGGATTTATGTCTTGAGGAGGTTAATATTTAAAAATATAACTTATTTTATTCCCTTTTATTACAACTTAACTTTTTTAATACTAATCCTATATTTTAGTCTTAATTCGAAAGAAATTCTCTTTTTCCATTTTTCATAGCTTTAGTGAAAAAATTAGCTTTAGTTTAAAAAAAAACATTGAAATTTAAAAAACTTAGAGTTGATACGTAAAGGAAAAGTTTCTTAAATCATAATCCATAATAAAAGAAAAAAAAGGTATCTTTAACGTAACTCACATTTGTAATGTTTTCTGAATTCCAAATTTTTCAGGTTACTTATTTTTAAGATACACTCATAGACCAGGTGTGGAAAAATATCGACCCGGTAAGAGTTTTTGTGACCCTCCAATACAGTCAGAAAAAATCCGCCTTAAACCGAAATTTCCTTCATGTGTTTATCGAAGATTCTTCTCGTGTTTTCCACTAAGAAGACCACGTCAGTAATTATGCACAATTCTTTTACTGTTGATCTGGTTAATTTACAATTGGCCTTTGCAATAGTAAATATATAAATTTTCAGATTTAGTAATATACTGAAACCTTTGAAAAAACGTAAAAGTTTTGATGAATGTCGCGTGTTTATTGAAGAAAGGACAAACTAATATTTCTTTGGTAATACACGGAATAAAGCAGTGTGTTTATTGTGTCATGAAACAACATTACGGAACAAAACATAGTTAATCTAGCTGTAAACTTTCCAAAGAAGTGTGCAGAATAGAGTTTTCGAGTGTATGAAGGGGCTGAAGAGAAGTAACACATTCTTTACACTGCAACAAAATAACGCTACAGAAATAAGTTTCATGGTAGCCTACAACCTTGCTAAACGCAACAAGTCTTTTTCGGATTTCTAGTTCATTAAATAAAATATAGTAAAATGTGCAAACGTATTGTGTCTTGATGTAGAAGGAAAATTGAAAGCATTTCATTGTCGAGAAGGACTTAAATGCGGCGCATTGAATCTATTAATGATGAACTCACAGAGCTTTTGAAAACTGAGCAAAGATTTTATTTGGTTTTCTTTGGAACTGGGTTAGTGATCAGATAACGAAGATACTTCACAATTACTCATCTTTATCCGTTTGGTATGGTATGGAAATTAGGAGAGGGAGGTGCTAGTTCAGATGTCGTCCTCGTCACTTGGCCTAGGATCAAAATTATGAGGTCTGCTGCCAACAGCCCTCGTGTTACCTTTAGTTTGACGTTAATAAAACCAATGAATTAATCATCTTTATCCTTGGAATTAATAAATATTTCGTCATTACAGAGTAATTACTTGGCCGAGAATCAATGAAAGATAGAGCCACTGGTCAGTACTTTCTTGAGTGTTCTGTGAATTGTTTGGCGAAACATTGCTTGCCCTGGAATAAAATAGCAAGCATTATAACATAAATGGCAAGGGAATTTAGTAGAAAAATATAAGTATGCTTAAATTTTTGAGAAAACGTTACATTCACTAGACAGACAGTGAAATCTAATCTTTTTTCGTTGTAATTTGTAACATAAAAGCTTTTCCATAGCTGCACTGGATTTAAAGTTTGTGGTGGATTCTATTGTTAGAGTGGTGAACTCAATAAGAGCCAGGACACTCTATCTTCGATAGATCAAATTTTTTCTTGCAGATGTAAAGGCAGAGTAAGAAGACATAATTTATCACAACATCGTGAGAAGATTAAGCCTGTGCTAAGCAATAAAATGAGTCTGACCTTTGCAGAAGGAAATCATTTTATTTCTGGACAGAAAGGAGATATCTCATGATTTTATTATAAAAATACGGCACGAGAAGTGGAGATATGAGATGATATTTACAGCTGATGTTGTTAAGAAGAATGAACTGAGAATCGAATGAATGATGCAGGAGAAGTTGTTGTTTGCACTTGAAATGTTTAACCAAGTAAAATCATTCAAAGTAAGACTAAATCCATTAACAAATCAAGCAAATGAAGAAAATTTTTGTCATTTCTCTTTGATATTAATACAGAAAATGCCTGAAAATGTTACTACTAAGATTAGGGATCAACTACGAAATTTGGAGAACGAAGACACGAGATTTCTGGACTTCGAAAATTGAGCCTAAATTCAATTTGCTCTCTTATTCTATCATTGCTGATATTAACACAGCACCTGAAGAGTTTCAGTTGAACTGATTGACATACATTAAAATCACACTATGAAATGAATGGTAATACTGTGACATTAGTAAATTTTCAAGAATATTTTTATGTTGAAAAATTTCCATGTATAAATTTGCTGGGAAAATATTCTTTATATTAGAGTCTACCTATATTTGGGAGCAAAGTGTTTCTTGGATAAATATAAACAAGAGTAAAATAAATGCTCTTTGAAATATTTTAACTTACTGGCTGGGATGAGAATCTCAACAAGCAACTTCACTCCTGATTTTAAAAAAAAATGTTGGTTAAAAATTTATTTTAGAAAGTTTTTTTTTTTGCTGCTACATTTTGTATGGTTGATAACTTTCTTGTTCAAATCGACAAGAAAAGATCAATGATATTTTCAGCAGAACAGATACTCTAATTATATGGCTAATGCAGTACAACATTCGTATTTAAAATGAAATTGAATCTTTTAATTGCAAGGTAAAATAGATATAAAGATGATAATGTTTCTCAGAGTAAAACAGAGTCGATTCTTAAAAGAAAATAATGTACAAGAAATTAGATACATTAACGCTTAAACTTTGATACATTTGATTTTGAATTCAATTATCATAACTTTTAAAAACAATCTTATGAAAAAGAACAATTTACTAGTTAAATAATAGCAAAGTAAAGAAGTATTAAAAGCTGTAATCACATGGAAATCTATAATGCCACTCTACTATTTCCTTCTTTTACCATTACTAAGCATAATTATTTTATGAATCACAAAATTTCACGATCAAATTAATAGAGTTCAAAATGATGATAAACAATTTGTTTTTATTCAAGAAATATATAATTAAAATTCCTTCCCTATCCTACTCTTCCTTTGGCAGTTAGCTGATGTTATTAAATATTATTATTTTGTGGTAGTCAGTAGGCATTTGTTTCAATACTAAATTGATATTTTTCTTACCTAACTGTCCGGTTCGAGTTTTTAGAAGAAATGAAGATGATGGTTCGAGCCCTTGCACCTAAGTAGAACCTTTCTAGCTATTATCCGAAAAACTTTTTAAGATTAACAAAACGGTCACTACTCCTTTATTTTAGAGTTTCAACTCTCCTCTCTACTTCCTGATAACTCAGTAATAAATCTTTTTCTACTTATATATGTATATCTTATGCTGTTAGAGCTATGGTATCCTGGGGGTCATGGTCGAGGACTCACTGCCTGCGTTGCTTTCTTCGAGTCTAAGGTTCGAGCCCTGATGCCACTAAAGACCCGCCGTGTTGTGGAACTGGTGCACTTTAAATGTGATTGATATTCCAAGTCCTTTCATACGCATGGTATGAAAGTTTGGAGGGGGAGGTATCAGCTCAAGTATCGTTTCTCGTTCAAATTCATGAGGTCCGTCGCCAAATAAATAATCCCATTCATGTATCACAAAGCCTAATTCAAGCAGCATGTGTAAGTTTCATTTATAGGCAGGAATATTCAATTGAAACAAATTCATTTAAAAGATCCGAAAGAGATGATTATTGGAAAAACGAAATAAAGACCACATCTTAAATATATCTCCAATAAGGAATGTTTTTATTTATACGGGATAATTATTCGTCTATAAATTAAATACACATTGAATAAGAAATAAGTTCTTGTAGTAATTTTCAGTTAAGAGATGATCAGTAATTAGTACTTTCTTTAAATAATTATTAAATATATATGGAGCAACAACAACTATTTAAAGATTTCTGAACAGGAAATAAAGCTTTTGAATGATGTAAGGATTATGGTAACAATCATAGAATGAAACATTAACAAAACAAACCGTTAATATTGGATTATTAGCTATATTCGATTGAATATAATGTTTTAATGGTGTTACATCATTCTACAATGACAGAGTTTGTCTGGGTTTTTTTTATTAAATTCATTTGTGGAGTAAAAATTTCATGATGCTCAAGAGAAAAACTCTAAAGTTCTATCCTCATCTGTTATTCGAGAAAATAAGGGTTAACAAACAACACACAATCTATACAACACAATATAATGGTAATTAATCAGCGCGTTTCTCAAACGATTTATCTTTCGTAACATATGTGATTCCTATTCTCTTATCAAAACAGAATAAAAATAATTTCCTATTTTAATACTTACATGAATGAACTAATTACATAATTTAAAAAAGTAAGTTGTTGATTAAAAGTAATTATAAGAAATAAATAAAAATATCTGCATAAAACCAGTCAAGAGATTTCGGAGATTGACTTAACTAATTCTGTTTCATATTCAATATAATAAAAAAGGAGGTTATTATTTTAGGAAAGCGTGATGTTTTTTGGATGAGATATCCAAAATTTCGACCATTTTCACGAACAGTTCAACTGGATCCAATTTCACCTTTCAGTGTGAAGTTCGAGTTTTACGGGATTTAGCATTTTGATGGATTTTATTTTGATTCCGTTTATTTCCATCTATTGAATTATTCAACGAGTGCACTTAAAATGACTGAGAAGAAAGCCTTCTGAAGTAGAAAAATTCTTTATGGGCAGGATTCAATTCTTCAAAAAACTAATTTTCTCAAGCGACTTTTCTATATAGTGACTCAATCTTTAAAAAAGCAACAGACGTCTTCTTGTAGTGGTTTTGTATAGCTCAGCTATCACAAACATTCTGTATGAAGAAATGAAAA
Source organism: Nephila pilipes (assembly GCA_019974015.1). NCBI lineage: Eukaryota > Metazoa > Arthropoda > Arachnida > Araneae > Nephilidae > Nephila > Nephila pilipes. Next base: position 227,060 of record BMAW01097031.1, on the reverse strand, counting down.
GTGCCACGTGATTTTATGCAAGGAACATTTTTTTGCGAATAGAACTTTTTCCTCTGGGTTTATAACATACATACTTAGTTTAAACAAAAATACACATAAATAAACAATTATTTAATCTCATCCAACAGTATCTATTAAATTTCTATTATTATTATTTGGGAAATTTCAAAACTCTTTAAAATTTCGGTATTGATATATGCAACACAACAGCGTAGCCGGTAATTTCCTTCCACTACTGCCTCCTACATTAAAATTATGTCATAAAATATTGCTAGGCTATTAGATTTAAAGTAGATGAATAGATATAGCCATGTTGTAAAAATATATTTATATTCAGAATATTAAAAAGTGCAGATAATTTAAGTTGGGTTTATAAACGAATTTTTGAGCAAATTCGTATTCTTAATTCAAAAGACTGAAATTATGCTATGAAGGTACAGCAAAATTTGCTTTCTTTTCATTCTAAAAAAGAGCAGTCAAAGCTACCTACCATGGACTATAAAGATAAATTTTGGTTTTGGAGGGACTCTTTCAGTATTATTAATTCTACTCCATCTTCTAAGCCATTAATTAGCAAGCAATGGGTATGTGACAAATAGCTTTTAATTGATTTTTTCTCCTAAGATGTCTTTAGATTTGTTCCAAAATCCTTACACTATTTCAACTTTATATGACAGTGGTAGCTAAGTGGCATTGTTTCCGTTGAGTTGTGGTTTCGAATCTTGAGGCCACTAAAGACCCGCCGCTTAACGTTGCTGATGCACATTAAACCTGTCGATGTCTCATGGCCAAGAAAAGTGATACTTTGCAGCTTTCCAAAAGCACTGTAAGCAACTGAATTACTCAATTTCGTTACAGCTTATAAGAAATTGAAAACTTGTGAAATATTTTAGTTTACAGCTTGATGAAAATACCGAAGTTGCAAGAATTTCTGTTCTTCTATTTTTGAGGTAACCATTCGAAATGTAAATTAGAGAAGAACTTTTGATGAGTGGCGAGCTAGAAATGTACTCTATTGGCAAAGAAATTCTCACAGCAGTCAACAAATGTGTACAGAAAATTGATTTGCAATGGAGCAAGTGTATGGATATATTAGAAGTGATGGAGTGACTGCGATAATTGGAAGTGAGCTGGGTATAGGATGAAGGAATTGGCAGGAAATGTCACCAGCAACCACTGTACTATCAGTAGTCTTTCTATGACAATAAGATTACCACAAGATTTAAAACTTGTAATGTATAATAATGTGAAAATAATTAATCATATTAAGAGATTACAGCTTAAATCAGGCTTTTTAAAACTTATTGCAGAAGATCTGGGAATGGATCATTTGCACATCTTATTGCATACTGAAGTACATTGTCAATCAAATGAAAAAGTTTTCACCAGACTTTTTGAACTAAAAATACATTGGTAGTCATATTTGCAGATCAGCCTTTTATCCAATAATTAACTGATGTAGATTGGCTGCTTATATTGGGATACCTTTTCGACATCTTTGAAAAATTAAATGAAATCAGAATTTCTGTTCTAGGGAAAGGAGAAACACAACGAGAGAAAACATCAGCCTTGCGTAAATGATTACATTTTTAAATTCCGCGTTAAGAGACGAGGTATCTTACTTTCCTCGATTGCAAGAATTTGTCAAAACAAATGATATCAATCTTCAAACCAACTTCCTCGAAACTTTTGCTCGCTTACGAAGTTTGGAAAGAAGCCTATTTGATTATTTTGCCAACATTAACTGTAATGAAATATACAGTTTGAAGATTAGTCCAAATTTCTGCAACCCGAAACATAAACCTACTAGAATGATGAATGAAATTATTAAAAATTTGCTTGATATCTACGAAGGCATAAATTTAAAACAGAAGAACCGTGAAAGAAACCAAGAAAAGTTGAGGGTGCAGGTGTATTCATAATACAATGTGGTTGGCAAAGCTGCACTGAAAAGACTTGTGCGTTTTGATTCAACATATCTCTGTGAGTCTGCATTCCAAACATACGCTTACATATAAAAGAAACACAGAAGCAAACTTTCTGGGTCAAGTAATTTGAGGATAAAAGAAAAAGGAAATATAAAGATAAATATAAAGGAAATGATTAAAAATTCATCCTAATAATTTCATTCATCGCATTAACGACAAATGAGCATTCAGTTTGCACTGATTCTCCTTCTTATAACTACAAGCCGCCTAAAGTGTAGTGGTCCGTAAAATAATTTTAGACCGATAAGGGTGTCGCTGCGAAACTAATTTGTTACCGTTGACATCTTGTTATTTTGACTTGAATACCCCACAATGTGCATAGAAATTTCTCAAGAAATGTTTTTCTTAAAGAAATATAACGTTTCTGGAACAATGTGCAAACTCAAAATTTCATTGCGAGATAAATGTAATAAAATCTTCAAAGTCTTCTCAACACTTAAAGATCTTTTATAACGGATGTTCCAATATATGCATCATTATCTAAAGGAATTACTCTTTATTGAATACTTATTATGTATACTTATTTCACTCATATGTGTTACTATTTCAAGCTATGTATGGTACTATATCGACTTTTTTCTCGGTGTATTTTTCATTGCAGTGAAATATGTATCTCTTTCATATTTAAGAATGCACAATATCTTTATTAAATATGTACTGGGGTTTCTTTACTATGACAGTATCTGTAATAAATTATTCCGAAAAATATTTTTGCTCCTTAGTGGTTGTGAAGTTAATTACCTTTTCTTATAAGACAAAAAAACCGCATTATAATAGATAAAGTATTAAAAAGCTGATATATCTAAGACATTATATCAATGGAATGTGTGTTGAGATTATTATAAACTCACATATTGAACAACTTATTTTGTTGATGATTATATTAGATTAAATTTAAGGCTGTTATTTCTTGCTTAAGATTTTTTTTTTATTCTTGATTTATCATTTTATATTGCAGTTGAACATTTATTTCACTTTTCTTCAAAATTTTACCAAGCGTTTTGATAAAAATCACAAAAAAAAAAATATTTGCTTACATGATACAAAAATATAAATTAAGTTATATTTTTTATGGAAAAAGTTTATCGAATACTTGTATTTTTCATTAGTTTTCATTCATTAGTTTTAAACATTGATTTCCTTTTTTAAATTTACAAAAACCTTTTTAGAATATTTATAAATTTTAAAGTTTAAAAATTAAATTTATAAAAATATCTGTAATCTTTGTTGTGGTAATATGTGGCTGCGTGTTATAGTCATATTGAAATAAGCCATTTATAATAAGTTAAAATATTAAAAAACTTTAAACTAATCCAATATAATTTCATATATTATACATCTGCGTGGATATTTTCTCAGATAATATGAAAATAAGTATTCTAAATTTTAATTGGTAAATTTAGAATTATGATTTCTTTCTTTGGACAGTGTTTATGTTTTTCAATAGTAATTTGCTGTGTGGTAGGTTTTCGATCCAAATAGCAAGTTTAATCATTCTTGTCTGTCCAAAGCCAGACACAACATTTTAAATTATTCTACTTCCCTTTTGACTTTCTTAGTTTTTTTTCCTTTGATTTATTTGATACATTTTATTTTTTGGCAAACTTTTCTTAGCTCATCTCTCTCTCTCTCTCTCTCTCCCTCTCTCTCTCTTTCTCTCTCTCTCTCTCTCTCTATATATATATATATATATGTGTGTGTGTGTGTGTGTGTGTATGCATGCAAATGTAAGTTTAAAATATTTGCTAATATACAAACTATTTACAATAATTTTCAGTTTTCGCAAACTTTGTTTGCCAGCGTATTATTCTTGGAATTTCATAAATATTTATTAAAAACGTAATAATTATAAAATAATATTTTTTTGTTTTTAAATTTTTGATTCTGATTTAAAAATGTTCCTCTTACTTTGCTTTTAATTGTTTCATTATAATTTATTTTTACGCTTGTATTAGTACTTTCTTTCTTTGATAGAGGATATTGCTCTCCAGTTCCTGTCAAATAACTAAAGTTTGGTGGCAGACTGATGTTATTTTATTGCTCTGCTATATACATCTCACGTAAGTTTTTGCTATTTTTTAAAATCTGATGCTCAGTGGCGTCTCGTAGGTAAAGTTAGTAGGGGTTTCTGTCGAAAATATTTAACCTTTGCTTTAAAATTGTGTAAAAGGAAACAAACATGTATAAAACGAAAATCTATTCAGAAACTTGATAAAATTCTAAAAGAACAAAATCAAATATTATTTACTTATTTTAACTTAAATTGCTACTGCTCAACTTTAATTTATTCATTTAACGTTCTTCTTGTTTTAATTTGTGTGAAAAGATAAATAATTTTCTCCTAGATCTCTGGATGCTAACTGAGGAAATTTTTCTCCATTGAAAGTACTGCAAGCGCATTTAGTTTTTCTGAATTCATAGTGCTTCTCAGAAAAGTTTTTGTTCTTTTAAATGCTGAAAAGCAGCGTTCTGCCTCTGATATAGTCAAAGGAACTGTGAGAGGGAATATTATTAATTTCGTAATTTCACAAAAACAAATTATTTTCCAAGCTAAATTTTAGCAATTCAATTAATTTTCAGTATTCATGAATATCATACCTACAATAGAATACTTTCAGTTCAGTTTCAAACTTTTTTTTTATAAATCATAGAATATGTTTCAGTAATCAGTATTATCTCTTCTGTGGGATGTTTATCCCTAAAAGTAGAGAAGAATTACTTGTTGACAAGTTAGTTGTTACTAAATGTTTCGTAGAAGAATATCTGTCTATTACATCAACACATACACAGTTACACACTTCCTTAGCTTCAGCCGTGAGTGTCTTTGAATGATTTTTCTTTATTTCTCAATTATAAAATAATATTTGTGAATTTTTTTGTTGCATAATAATTAATTTTAAACATGCCAATTCCTCGATATTGTATTTAGATGTAAATTATTTCAACAAGAGGCATAACCTGATAAACAAACACTAACCAAAACTTGAAATGATCATCACTCAGTTATTTTACAGTTCTTGTTGCTTCTGCAATGGTTTGATTTGTTTTTGATATCGACTGAACTTTAGTTAGGAATTTTTTTTAAAGTTGCAAATTTTCATTAACCTTGTTTATGGTCTATTTATTGAAATTCCACCTTGAAGAAGATGGACGTGGAATATTGATTTCCATATCCTTCTTGAGAATGGACACACGTTGTGGTGATCTTGAGAAGAATTTGGAATAGTTATAATGTTAGACAAAGTATTCTTGCGTTTTAAGAAATACTTGCTGCATTTCTCTGTATTAAATTAATTGATATGCGTAACAGTGAATGAAATGTACATAAATTGCTTTTATTTTCCCTTGAACTCTTGCTCTTCTGTTTTCCTGACATTTGCACCATAAAATACCTGATACATCAGTTTTTGTCCATTTCCTTCAAAAATATATTCAATTATTTTAAAATGCATTTTGATATGTCATTTGCAGTTTGATTTTCAGTAATAAATGAGAACCAAAAACGATCAAATATTTCTCCATTCAATACGTACCGTAGAACAAGGATCATTAATTGTGTCATCAGCCCTGATAGCTTCAAAAAAAGCTTACTTCATTTTTACTTCATAGCCGCAAAGTCAACTTGTCTGATGGTATCATTCAGAATTATAGTTACTAATATATATATAGTTAACTTGCTGTCGTTTATGCCTTACTGAGGTAGTAGAATATCAGGTGCCAACCGAGCTTTTTTCTTAACTGCAACTTTCTCATGGAGAACCAACTGTGAGAACTTAAGCTGTTGAAATTCACTTGCAGTCACAAAAATTTCTTGGAGATTCAAGCCATGGTTAAAGCTTTGTGTTAATTAAAAGAACAGGGCAAAATATAAATAAAATAAAATAACTAAAAGCAGGATAAAATAATCTAATTCTACATTTTATCATATTCAAGAATACGGTACACGATTTCAAACTCAACACACGTGGATTGCTGCGGGAACAACAAGACTCCTGAGAATTCTCTGTCTTACAAACTTGCACGCATGCGCACAACAGTCAAACACTTCGGCGTTGGAACTGTGAAGCCCGTAGTTCCATTCAAAGATGTTTGCATCTTTTTCATGCATTTTTTTTTTTTTTTTTTTTTTTTTTTTTTAAATGGAAGATGGTTACTGATATTGAGCTTAAATATTATTCATTGTACAAATATATAGAGAAAGAATTAATGGAAAAAAAAGCAATTATAATATTAAATATTATTGATAATATCAAGTGGATGTTAAGGGTGCTGGAGTTTCGCAGTGCCTATACTCGAACTGTCTCTGCTGATGTTTAATTACTTATATTGATCTTTTTATTTTTTCTCATGATATATATATCTATATATATGTGTGTGTATTTTCCTTAAACTTTTTTTTCTGCAGTTTTGATTCTTTGAATGAATGGATTTACCATTTTGTTCCCCAATATTTTTCTGTTTGGGAAAATTTGGTCCCAGTAAAACATGTTTAACCAGAAAATTGGCCTTAAGTCAGATTCAGAATTTAAAAATGCCACAGTTCTTTTTTTTTAAGTATTTATCATTGTTTTTGAAGGCATATTTAGCACTTTTTTATGAATTTATTTTTATTTTCTTGCCCTCATTTATAGGTTTAATTTTTTTTTTAGGTAAATGTTATCTTTTCATTAATTAATTTTGTTTTCTATTGTTTTATTTTTTCTCTTGTGCTTATGGATTTAGGCGTAAAAAATAATTCAATGTTTTGTTTTTAGTTTTTTTCTGTAATGTATAAAAAAAATTATCAAGTAAAATTATAATCATTAAATTTTCCTTCCGTTTTAATATGGGTTCCTTTTTTATTTTTAATTAATTCATTAAAACTATTTCTACAAATTTTTGAATTATATATATCCTATTACATTAATTTATGTGATTTTTAAAAATGTCTTATGAAAATCTAAATGATGTAAATAATTTAAATTTTCTGCGTCCAAAATTGGATAAAAATGTTTGTTCATGAGATCATTATACGTGAAATCACCATAAATAGAATAACAACCGTTTTGTCCCCAAGTCTAGACATCTCTATTCATTCTCTTTCTATTTATATATATAATTCATTCATTTATTCATTACTTCATTCCTCCTTAAGGCTGTAAATAGTAATCCATCTCAAATTGCTCAGTAATTATTATGCTAATGGTTGGTGTTATACATGTATATGAGGAAATAAAAGGAAATTAAAACTAATAATAGGCTACTGAATAATTCATCCCACCATTTTACCTTTTTTTGTTGATCAAGAAGGAATAAATCAACATTGATATATATCAAATGGTTCAGTTGGAGAGGGGGTAAATTTTTCCATGCCATGTTTTTGAATAACTGTCGATAATACATTCCTTTCAAACGAAAAATGTTACAGTTTAAAGTTTTCATATAATATTCCTTGTACTTGATTGTTGTTTTTCATCTTCTTGCAGCATTAGAATCTGAAACTTTTAAAAATGAGTTAAATGTTGTGAAACTACAACATGACAGAAATTAAATTAAGTACATTTATATGCATATTCTCTTTTTGTAAGGAATATAAGTGTTGAAATGAGGTATGTTTCTCATGCACATACAATATATCTATACTGTAAATTAATTTTCTTCTTGTGATTTTTTTTAATTTAAGTATAATTTACTTCTTTGAGTCACGTTTTAGCAGTCATTTTCATGTTTTTGACTGCTTATTTGTACGTGGTTTAGAAGTCCGCTAGACGTAGTCAATGCACAATGGTACATTAAAACCAAGTTAAAATGTATGACGAGGCCGATGCCTTATATCGTATATTAATCTCCACATACGCATCCCGAAACTACTGTTCTCTTTTAAAAGCTTACAATATAATCCCTGAGCTCCTTTTTTTCAGATTTCTGTTAACTTCAGTCAATTCATCTATTATTAGTTAGAGATTCTATTAATAGAGATTGTATCTTCTGCCTTTCATTATTAAATTCTACTGACACTTAAAATCTAATTAAATAGTTAATATATGAACAAAATCTAATGTAAGAGACGTCAGAAAAAAAAGACAATACAGCTTAACTATATATTCACAATATACGCAAGCTTTATATCCAATCTTTCTCAACTTACTAGCTTATAATTTATCAATAAAGTCTTAAGTGATTTACAAACATCTATTAGCCTGTCGTTATCGTCTGTCTCTCTATCGGCTACGGTAGCCTAGTGGTCATAGGTAGTGGTCTCACTGTTGGTGGTTTTCTTCGAGTCGAGGGTTTGAACCTTGATGTCACTTAAGACAGAGTAGCCGGGGCTGATGCACGTTAAACCTGTTAAGGCATAATGTAATCCCGTTAGCATGGTGTGGAATTTAGGAGAGAAGTGCTAGCTCAGGTGTCGTCCTCATCACTTGACCGAGGTTTAAAATTACGAGAACCGTCGCTTATAGTCCTCGTGTTTCTTCTGGTGCGACTTAAATAAAACCAATCAATCTTCTGTCTCCCTTCTTTCTTATTAATCTTAGCTCTATTTAGTTAAAATATCACTATAATTAATTCAATTCATTATACTTATGTTCATCAAATATACTTAATCGAGCAGTAATGTTATATAATTTAAGTTACAAAAAGTCCCAGAGGCTAGTGAAGCGAAAACTTCGAATAGCTCACTGTCATAAGACTACCAAACTCAAAGATCTCAAAATATATTACTGACAAATAAGGCAAATGAAAATCAGAGTTTACTTAAATACAAATAATAGTGCTTTTTTTCTTATTCAGGCTACTGATCAGGAACAGATGACCGTGGTAGAAGAAAATTTGATGCTAGAATGATAATATTCAAAAGGCAGTCTTATAAAAAAAAATAGAGGAATTCGAAAAAATTAATTTGGAAAGGACATAAATTGAATTTGTAGACATTTCTGCTTCTGATTTTTGTAATGAATGAGGATCTCTTATTTCAGTGGATTTGGAAGAAATGATATTACTCATCAGTGAAATGTAAGCCTTATGACTGAAAATCTCATGATATTATTAAGTTTTATAAAAATAATTTTTTGTCTTTAAATTTTTTATTTAAATAGGCTCAAAATTCAAATTTTACAAAAGTGAAATAACAATTTGGTAGAGGATTCCTAGCTTATAGAACATTTCTCTGTCTATATATTAGTAGAAATTATAATTTGATTTTTTTTGAAATTTTTTTACGATTTAATTCAAAAGCTTCAATGATTAATACAGTAAAAGAAAGATACATTTAAAAAAAATCTTTATAGTTCATGTATTTAGATCCTTTATGGGAAGATGTTTTACATAAAGGGATTTATCAAGGCTTAATAGTCTTACTACTTTTAGATTTACTCGTTTTACGCAATTGCAGAATTTAATTGGTTCGCATTGGTTTGTCAGAATTGATACCTAATTTTTTGAAAACTTTGACGAATTTCTAGAAGTATTTCTTACTCAGAGCATTATGATCTTTAAATTTAATGTAAGATTTTCTGATTTTGTTTCAAAATCATCGATGTCTACCTTTTTATAATATGATAATCCCAAATTTAAAGTAATGGATTTCAACATTTTACCGTATAAGTTCTATGATTAAACTACAGTTAAGAAAATTAGTAAATGATATTTAAAAGGGATTGGAAAATTAAATTTTGTTTAACATTTAAAAATATTTTTCTTAAATTTCTTAAGAAACAGACACATTTCATATAATGTGCCGAAAGAATGCGTGGGTAAAACTTCTTTGATTCTTTTATTATTAAAGGAAACTATGTTTTATATGTTCTTGATTTCGAAGTATTTTAATTTGTTATGGAAAATTTTTTGAAAGTAATTTATTAAATACTGAAATATATAATACGTTGCATTTCAATATGCAATTAATAACAAATATTAAATTTGACTAAGTAATTTACCTAGATAAACTTATAACTTTAATTTTTTCATTATTCTATAAGATAATACAGTATTATATAAAATTATGTTTCGGAAAAAAAAATATTTTTTTTCAATCAATCAATCAGTAAAAATAACAAATACCTTTTACTCATCAAAGGATATACCCAATTTTTAAGACCAAATTTTATGTTACCCTTTCAAATTAAGAATGTTTTCAATTTGGAAGTGTTTAGAACTTTAGGATTGAAATTCTGCCTATTTCTTTGAATTCTGGCTAATTCTATGTTTTCTACTATTTATCATAAAATCAAAGAAATCTACAGAAGCAATATTTCAGTCGATTTTGAAAGGAATGTAATTTTTAATGTAGTTTACTTTTTAGAAAATGTCTCTTTTTTCTTATATTATTTAACAAATATTCAATAAATCATCTTTCAGAACCAAAGGAGTGGGTTTTAGAAGTAAAAAAAATGGTTTGATTAATTCTTGTCATAACATGAAAACTTTATAAAAAGGTCAACTTGCTGAAAAATATAAAATATACGCTTATTGACTTCTGTTTAGCATCAGATTCCAGTCTACCATGTTTTCTTATTTGATTATTCACTAATACTGCAACGGAATTAAGAAAGTTTCACTCGCTTTCATAAACAGCTATCTCGTTCGTTATAAGACAGTTTATTAGGCACGAGTCGAGTTTTCTATTCCACTGTTCAATATTGAGAGTATAAAAAACAATGATTATACCAAACATTATATATAAATAGTATATTAATAAAGAAGAAGATCGAAAAAATGGGGATTGTGGTATAAATCAGAAAAATTAGTGGAGACTGTTGAAATATAGGACTATCTAAGCACTTCGTCTCGATGAAGTGCAATAAATAAAACAATATATGTTTTGCTCTTATACAACAAATATAATTATATTTCATTTTTTATTGCTTTTTGGCTAATACGTATCATAAAAGAAACTTATTAATTTCTCATTCTCCATTATATCAGCTTATAAATCCATTGATGATTAGGGGGAATTTTGAATTAAATGGATTACCATAAAAATACCCAGAAATGTGTCTATGTTATATGAAATATGGTGTTTTTGTGTTAATATTCATCATCATACATCTTCTGAGACAAGTTCGAGTCTTCAGGGATTGACTTGAGTTCTCTTGAAACAAATCTCTTGCGAATGTATTTATTTCGGAAATATTACTTTTCTAGCATTCATTAAAATGAGAACATTGAATACGGTTTCGCGTGATAGACTTTTTATTTAATTGAAAAAAATAATTAGGTGTTTTATGCATTAATTTTGAAAAATTTGAATCTAAATAGAAAATTTTAAACATATTTTTGACCTAAGCCTTTTAAAATTCTTTTGATTTCTTTTCCCGTTTTAAGTGCTTATAGATTTGAAACTCCCTTTATATTATTTTCCATTGCCACTTCCATTGCTCTTTCAAACATTGAATGTTACCGTACATTCTCTTGTGTTTATTTCTTGTTCTTTTAAACAAGCATAGTTTCTGTGACAATAATGAAATTTCTTCAGCAAAGTATATAATGACGTATCTCTTTGGAAATTAATTAAAATACATTATAACATTCGAATATAAGAATACTTACAAATGATGCTTCAAAGTAATTTTCAAGCTAATAGGATTTAAAGAACCATGGCAAAATTTCGTTTATGACAGTAAATAATTTGAAATATTTAAAAGTAACTTAAAATAAATAATTATTATCAATATCATGTTCATATCGTTCCTAAAATACAATTTTACTGTGCTAATTAACAATGTAGCTTTGTAATGCCATTTTTAACTGTTATTCGATAAAAAGTAAAGTTCTGTGAAATATGATACTCATTCACTAATCTATATAAAAAGAGTGAACGCTGAAATCAATTTCTTCTTCAAATTGTCCCACAAGAACTTTTATAGGTTCAGAAAGCCTTAAATTGAAATTTTTCTTGTATTATACATTGCAACATTCTTTAGAACTATAATAAATTGGAATGTTACTATAGAAAAATAACTTTAAAATATATTTCGTTAACAAGAAAAGTTTATAATGAAATTCACCCAGAGAACTGTACAGAAGGTACTCATGAAATATTAAAATATTTTTAACTTTAGGGATTTCTACTAACTTCCATTTAATTCCTTCAGTCGCCTAAAATACTTTTTTTTTGGAAAATACTGCATTATTCGAAATAATTATCTCTTGGTTTTCAAATAACTCAAGTTTCGTTAAAAATAAAATAAAACAAATTGCCTTTCTTCCCAGAAATTACGTTTGTTGAACATCTTTCAAGTTTACTTGTAATATCTTGGTCAAATATTTCCTTTAATGTTAGAAGCATTTTTATAGCCCTTCAGAAGTTTGTACCTAATAACATCTTCAAACAAGAAATGAAAATCAACAACAGAATTCATGAATTCTACTTCATTTTTGCAGAAGTATTTCGGACAAATGGAATCTTTTCCAAGAAAAATTGCTGATTCAATTAAATATCGTGTGTACCTTGTTCGTTCTTATATGAATCGATCATGTTTGAAGAATTCATTATTTAGATGAGAAACCATACATAGTTAAAAGTATTGCAATATTTAAAAAAAAAACCTCTAAGATTTCGCGTTAATATCAGTGAAGTGCGTTTCTGCAATAATTTATTGCAAGGAATGTTTCCAAAAAAAGTTAACGTTCTCCTCAATACATTATAATCAGTTTATTATTTTTTAAATAAATAATCTACTATTTTTGATATAATTCTATTATACTACTAATATTCTAACATTTTAATATGTTTCAAACGACATGGAGTTTAAATTAGAAACACCAAAATTGAGCTATGTTAAAATGAATGTAGCAATTTTCCAATAAAACTATTTCCGAAATAAAAGGATGTCTTATATACATTCAAGCAAATAAAATTTCATAAGGGTTTAATATTAATATTGGATTATTTCAAAGAATTGAATGAAGTCCTAATATAAAATTTTTTTTAATAAAGGACCAAATGTATTATTGAAAAACAGTTCAAAAGATTTTTAACTCAATTTTGAGTTTTAAAACAATTTGTGAATTCCTAATTTTATGAAGTTATAATTAAAAAGGAGATTTCTAAAATGCATTACAGACTAAAGAAAAAATAATGTTCATGCTAAGAAGAAAATTAAAAATTTGCTATACGAGTGGGTATAGTAAAGTTTTAACTATTATTGAGAAATATATGGGATATTTAAATAAAATTTATTTCATAATTTTAAAATTTATACTTGATTCTTGTGTACATAATACAGTAAATTATAGCTATTAATGTCGATTTATTTGGTTTCAGAAAACCGTAGATTACAGTATGGAGAAAATAAAGCATTTTAAGTATGGGTAAGTTCCCTCATTTGAAAGCTTACAGTGCCTAGTAAATCAACAATGAAATGATGGCCTTAATATGATACTGTTGTGAGATAGAAAATGAATTTTCAAAATGGTCATATGTCAACCACAAACGATTCTAGAAGTGGAAGACCATCACTCATGGACGATGCTTCCCCAATCAAATAAGTGGAGGACTTTATCCTATCAGACCGAAGAACAACCATCCATATGATAAAGAATGAAACTGATCTTAGATATGACAATGAGTGGAAAATTATTCACAAAAAATTGTTCATGTCAAAATTGTTACCTCACTAGGGTGCACAGTTATCGATTCTTTTTTAAAAGAAAATCCAGATAGTAACCTGTCAAGGGAGAAGATAAATGTTTTGGACCCCTGGTAACTGTGGTTGAATCTTGGATATATCAATGCGATTTAGAAACCAAAGAGATGAACAAGGAGTGGAATCACAGCTGCGCACTTACCCATAAGAAGGCTAAGACGCAGATGTCATCAGGGTAGGTCATCTTGTCTGTTCTTTCTTTCTTTTTTTTATTGTCATGGAAACATTTTAATAGACAACCTGGAGAAGCGTCAGACCATCACGGATGCCTATTTCTATCTCTGAACAAATTGTGTGATGTTCTCTCAAGAAAGGTATGATATGATTACCAATGTCATCTGTTTTCTTGCCGACGATGCACCTGCTCACTTATCTCGAGGTGGGTTGAGGAATCAAAATGAAGTGGCTTTGAAATTTTGCTACTTCCATCCTTTTCTCCCGATATCGTCTCAAGCGACTTTTTCTTAATCCCAGAATTGAAAAACGCCGTTGCATTTCCGGAGATTTTAGAACACAAAATGACATCATTCATTAGATGAAGCAAGGTTTTCCCGTGCAGTCTGATGAGTTCTACCTATGACAACTTTGTAAGAACTGAGAAACATTGGGAGAAATGTATAAGTCTGGATGGTGACTACGTTGAGAAGAGTCTTGAGAATAACAAATATTTTTTTTGTCTCGATTACTTTAAGTAATAATTTAATAATTTAGATTTTGTGACATTGGGCTGTTCGTGGTTTCCTCTTCATTTACCTAGGAGACATTTTATAATTTGAGTTGGATAAAATTACAAATCCTTGCGAACCAAATGAAACGTGATTAGATAAATTAGAGGAAAATAAGAAAAAGTAATGAATTTAATTGCAGGGATATATAAGTGAAATAGAATTTAAAATAATAAGAAACAACTGGGACAGTTGATAACGTCAGGCTGATAGATGTTTGTAAATATGTGAATTATTACAATTAACAGTTAGTAGTGAAATGGGTTAGAAGTGACTCTTGGGTAGAAAAATAGGAGAATTTCTATCTATTATAATCGAGAAATATTCCAATCAGAGTGAGTGAGTAGGCAAACTAAGACTTTATAGTTTAGTTATAAATTAGGATTAAAGTGATTTGAGAGATTCGAGAAAGAGAATGACCTTACATATGCTGTGAGGATAGTTAATAAATTGTATAGTCTTTTTTACGATGTCTCTTCAATTAGACTTGTATACTTATTAAAGATTTAATTAGATGTTAAGATATCTGTGGAATTTAATAATGAAGAGAGGACGCTATACAACTTTTAGATACTCTCTCATAAGTTTATTCGAATGCAAATAATTCAGTACGGATACAAAGATATTTTCTACGTTCTTTGGAACTTTAATAGAACGTAGAGGAGGTGGAAAAATGAGTGAGTAGTATCCAACTCTTTTTGTACTACGATGATCATTAGGTTGATTTAATTGTTCTTTGACAATTTTCTAAAGCAAAGCAATTTGAATAATCCAAATAAGCTTCTGGTGATATTTGAAAATATCCAGAATTTTTCTACAGATATCTTGGAAATATGAGACACGAATTCAAATTCTGTAGAACTCGTAATAAAGGAAAATATTATAATAAGAAATTACTTTTGATACTTAATTTTTTTCAATTGTAGAGATCAAATGAAATTACCAAGCATGGTTGAAAAATGAGTGATTCACGTATATCATCTACATCACAGTGTTTGAATTGTAGTTAAAACAGTTTTTACACTATTTAATACCTTGTTCTTGTTTATGAATGTAGCGGTTGGGGTAATAAATACTATTATAATTCGATTCTTGTGAATTTATTTTATAAATACGTTTCGAAATCGATTATTTTGAAACTTAGAGGAATTTCTAATAGACAAAGCCATAACGTTTCAAAAAAACAACTTTTTTATTTAGCAACTGAATGTTATTCTTTTACAAAAAAATCAACAGAAACTCATCATTTTAGTTTTTTATTCACATAGAATTTATATGGAGGTAAATATTTATTTAGTTCATTCTTTTTTTATTTAATTCATTTTATTTCATTTCAATATGCTTCATACTTATTTGACTTGAAAAATAAAATCCTTTTTTTCCAAACAACTGAACAAAACTGAAAATTAAATAAATGAATTAAAGAAGTCTTGTGCAGTTTGCATGTTAAAAATCCTATTCGTAAAATGGTAGTTAGTTGAAATGCAATTAAAAAAGTTTAAGAGTACTTCGAATGTTTTATATGTAAAAAGTGTTACTAGAATCTCACTAATTTAATTAAAATTTCCATTATGGCTTTAAATTCTAAATATTTTTCACTAATTACGTCGGTTACGAACATCAAAGAGTCTATGTTTATCGTAATTAAAATATTTTTGAAGGATTGAATGATGCTTTTTAATTTACTCAAACCTTATAAGAAAACTGAATTTAGAAACTAAGGACTCGTCTTCATAAATTTAAGCAATTTTAGCAAATTACATTTTTCAAATGTTTTCAAATAATTAAAATATTTTTTCTCTGATCAATACAATAAATAATTCAGGATATATTCGTTATAAATAATCGTAACTTCTTGTTAAAGTAAGAATTCACCCAGAAGATTTTTTTTCACAACTTTTTGGCACAATAAATCTTATTATTTTTTCTAAGAAACTATGATGGCATTCAAACATTGACTTGATCAAACAAAATACTTTGATTTAGTTTTGAAACCATTTTATTTATATTTATAAATAATTAGAAGAAAATATCTGCAACGAGGATCTTATGCGTAATTCCTTTAAACTGATTTATAAGGATTTATATGAAGTTGTTCGATTTGGGAGCCTCTACATGTAGATTGTGTGAATCAAACTTTCTATATAAAATTGCAATGTAGTGAATATAATATAATATTAGAGAAAATATGATGAGTAGTAGAGAGAGAGAGAGAGAGAGAGAGAGAGAAATTGGATGGTTTGGATAGCGACGTTAGATGTGTTCTTATATTTAAACTGATATTTAATAGGATACGTATATATTTAGGACTCTGATCTAGTTTTCCAGTTTGTAAGATAAGTTGAATTTTATAATATTATTCTTCAGTTACGAATGCGTGAAGGGTTCTGCTCCATAGTCATAATGAAGTTTTTTTTTATTATTATTCTTAAGATAAGAACTAAATTAAGTTAAAAGCTTTTAATTGACTGATTATTTTGACTGAGTTCTTCGTGAATAAAGGTATATGGATTACTTATGGAACAAATATTGAGTAATGAAACCGAAGCTTCGGACAATATCCTGGGTTATATTTATACAATTTGATGCGCCAGTGTTAAGAATAACGAAAAAAGAAAAAAAAAAACGTTTTATTGATATGTATATGAGAACACAATATTTTTTAAAAATTATTTTGTGCTCCATAAATTATCGACCATTTATTACTTCGGATCATAATTCTTTTATAAAACAAAGCTTTTTTTTTTAATTCAGAAGAATTTAAATCTTTAAATAGGTAGCATATGAATTACAACACAGAGTAATTAGTTACTTAATAGTGTTTTCTATAGCTTATTTTCTCTTAGATTGATTGATTGGTCTTATTAGCATCGCACTAGAAGCAACACGAGAGCTTCTGGCAACGGACCTCGTAATTTTGAACCTCGGTCAAATAACGAGGGTGACATCTGAGCTGACACCTCCCTCTCCTAACTTCCACAACACGCCAACGGAAGGACTTTGGGTCTCTATAGATTTAATGTACACCAGCCTCGGCTAAGCGGAAGGTTTTTAGTGGCATCAAATCTCGCACTCTTGACTCGACGAAAATCGCCCACCACAAGATCACTAGGCTAACGCATCCACTTTTTTCTCCTAGAAGAGTATTAATAGTATATATTTTGGTATCTATTTTAGATTTTGCATTTTGAAATTATTTCGAAAAATATCAACAATTTTAATTCTTAATGAAATTCTGATTCACAAGAACGCGCGCGCGTTTCTAAGATCTCTCTCCCTCTCTCTCACCTTCAGCTGTTAGAAAAACTCAATTTAATTTCTCCAAAAAGAAGCAAACAAAAATAGTTCACTTATGACTAGAATTGAATAAAATTTGTTAATTTTAATATAATTATAAATATCGAATTTTTTCTTTTTATATTTTCAGTGGTTCGACAAAAATATAAAACACTTATATTTAGTATATTATCACATAGCCCAAGGAAATTAATTTTTTAAAATTATATTTATGATATAAATTATAATGATTTCATTGATTTTTAAGAAGACATAAGCCCTTCTAAAAAGATTTAATTAGATATAAGCTCTTCTAAAGATTTTCACTTTGTCAAATCTCGATAACAATATTATTAGCGAAAGTACATTTTGAAATTATAATAACTTCCTGCATGATTTGGATTGAGATTTTAGATTTTTTTAAATCTAATATGCAAAAATATATTCATTTTCCGACGATATTATATAAGAAATTTATTAATATCTCTTGAATGGTCAATTTACAGAAATTCCACAGTAAATTACATTTAATTTTAAATATTTTTATTCGTTCAATTTAATTTACCAGTAACTATAAATACTTGGTGTTCTTTTAAAATTCCTTTAAGAATAACACGAATTAAAATTTCGCAAACGTACCTATTACCTATAATTTCTTCAAATTGCATATTCAAAGTCTTATCTCAGGTTTTTTAGATGTTACATATATTTTGTGATCTTATTTTTATTCTACTATATTTTACCAAAAAGCCATTTTATAAATAAACTTGATTTTTTCCCGTTTACTGATAACAAACGTAATTTTTCTCCAAATATCTTAATCTGAGCTCTTAATTTGAAGAGCTCAGAATACTCTAAACTTGGTTATAAACAAATTCTTTGTATTTTTACAATTTTTTCTTTTCTAGTGAAATCAAAATTTCATTTTGTGATGAAGTATTTATTTCTCAATGATATCCTTTCAGTGAAAATTAGTAATTGTTCACGAAAGATTTCTACATCAAAGCCATTGGGTACATACATTTGAATATTAAACAAGACCATTAATTGTTCGGTGAATGAATACGCTAGAGTATAACTACAAATTCTGCTTTGAGTGACATGGTCCTCAGCTTATCAAACTGTGAACATTTAAGCATTAATTCCCTTTTATCTTAGAACGATTGAATGTAGTAAATCATTTCTTTATCATCCATCAGACCTCATTGTTCGAACAATTCACCTCAATTTGAATGGCATTTTCGCGAAGTAAGGAAGATAGATATAATTAATAATTGTTAACTTACTGAATACATCCTAAAACGTAATATGAATCAATGGTACGAGCATTACTGGTATTTTATTATCATCCAAATATCATTGAAATATAATTCAGGGAAGGCAATTTTCCTTCGCTGATTTTATCTCAAGCGTATTTCTATTCATATGAGAGCAAATCTCAGTTTCTCAGTATATTTCTTTCCCACAATGAGGAAATTTTCGCTTTTACCAAACTATTTAGTTTGTTTTGAAAATAATTCCCTTTTAATTATCCTTTTGAATACCAATTCTTATAGTATAATGGTATAACTGCGAACTCGCTTTATTTTAAATGCTTAGTAAAACTGAAGAAAACAATTTGTGATTCAATGATAATGTAAATTATTTCGATATTGAATGAGATGCCCAATGAAGCATCATGAGTTTGTGCATATTCGGTAGAAAATAACTTTTAATTTCTTTTCAAAATGATGCTGAAACTTTAACCTTGTATGCAATTTAAAAAGTAAATTGCAAAAACACGTTGTGAAATGTGCTAAGTGTTTAAATAATAGAAATCTTTCAACATAAACTGTGATATTAATTTTTTTGTTTTGTTATATTTCAGTTGTCTAGAAAAACTGTTTTCTTTATGTAAAAGAGAAGAATTGTAACATTCATAATAAATTATTGTAATGAGAATCCTATTCGAGTTAATTTTGTACATTTAAATATAAAGAAAACAGTCTTAACTTGAGCAGAATATTAGAATAAGAGTTTTTTTTCTTTATTTTTTGTAGTTTAACTTGTGTATGTTTAAAATAGTGCGGTGTCTTGTGTGACTTGTACGTATTATGTTCGGATTAATGGTCTTTAATTTGTGTTCCTGTACTATTTTTCTTACTGGATTCTGATTAGGTTGGAGTATTATTTTCAAATCAACCCAAGAGTTTTATGTAAATCAGGAATGCTTATTTTGCTGTAAAATTTCCTTTATTTCTAAAGTGTTAAAAATGCTAAAAATGTACAAATAAATATTTTTTTAAAATATCGAAATTATAATAAATTATCCCTTTTTTGAAGGAATTGTATTTGTTGTATAAATGCAAGTTTTAGTTACTATAATTCTTCAAATATTGACAATTTATATGTTTTAGAAAAATTAACAGACAGTAGTTAAATCACATACTTCAAAATTATTTTTAAACACGATCTAAAAGCTTTTAAAAAATAATTAGGCTTAAAACTTTTAAGGTTCATATCCAAATCATCAGTTTAATCAAATATTTTGGTAAAAATTATTTTCTATGAGGCTTATGAAGCGAGAAAAAAATTTGTTTCAACGTTTTTTCTAAGATTAAAGCATTTGGAATTTTGTTTAAGAGAAGACGCCATGAAGTTTTTTAAATTATTTTCTAAAATAATATTCAACAGGTAAAAGGAAGAATTGCTTAATGAGATAAACAAATCAAAGACAGATTGAATATGAAAAAACCCTGAATAAAAAATCGTACAATATTAGCTCCAAATGCAGGGAAATTATTGCTTGACTATTTATAGAAAATTATTAGCATAAAATTATGAAATATACAAAGCAAGAATTAAGAAAAAGGAAGAAAAATCAATAATTTAATATAAAAATACTAGATACATTATTACAAATTAATAAAAAAGAAACTTTAAAAACCAAATAAAACAGGATGTATCGAAGTCTTGTGAAGTTAAAATTAAAAATACTAAAATTTCTAAGATTCTAATTATACGAATTCTCATAAATTTTCTAATTGTATTTTTGGTTCGTATAATTTTCTTTATTTTAATTTTAAACTTAGCTAGCAGTTGGAGACACATATCTTTAGTATAGTATTTTTTAAAATATTTTAATAGATGAAATTTAATAGCTTTTAAACTTGATTTCAAAATGGTTTTTTGGTAAAAGGTTTTTAATTTACTTAATCTTGCTTTTGTGATTATTCGACACTAAATCTTTATTTATAAAAAATCAATCATTAGTCTTGGAGGTTAACAGTATTGAGGTGTTGGGCCGTATTGGATTGAAATGTGAGCAACAAATTTGTTATAAAGGTAAATTTTATAACTTATTTAGTATAAAGAATACTTTTTATAACTGTGTATTAATTAGAATAAATTATTTTTAAGTTTAATTTTATTTATTTTGATGCGTATTAGTTTCTTTGTTTCGTCTCCAATAGCCCTCGTGTTGCTTCTAGTGCGACGTAATAAAACCAAACCGATTCTTTGTTTCATTTTTCAATTCTTGAATTCCTAATACTGTTCACGGTTTTTCCAATATTCTTTCCCTATGTCAATATTTAGACCAATAATAACGTCATAACTGAAATTGTGATTATTGGACACCATTTAAATTATTTGAGGATCTTAGTTTTTAAAATGCTGTTTAACTTAGTTTGTAATTGAATTAGTTGAAATTTTTTAATATTCGTTATATTTGTATTGAATTTATATTATTATGTAATTATAATAGTATTTCAGTAAATTTACGGATTTTATCATTATAATATGTTGTATATTTTTAACTAATTTTTAAATTTAATTTTAGGCTAATTTGATAACAATTTTTCATTTAATTCTGAACTATTATAGTTTTTTAATTTTAATATGTTTTTAATAAAGTCTTAGAGGTTATAATTTGTAACTTACTGGGATTTTGAATGTATATATATATATATATATATATAATTTTTTTAGCTTCATAACCTTTTCCTTAATAGGTCTTATTTTGCTCTCTTAGTAATATACAGTGGCTTCCAAAATTTAGTATACCTCTATCTTGCTTTAATTTGAAAATACAAACATATGTTAAAGAGTTTTATGTAAATGTTTTTATATGAACGATAAATCACTCTTTAAATGGGATATTTATCCAAAAAATAAACATGAAGTTATTATAATAATAAAATTATTTGCATTCTCTACTTAAATGACACGAATTGATGGCAGAAAATTAAGTGTACACTTTGTAGAAAATAACCACAACCTGATTAGCTACCATTATTTTACTAAAGTTTTTGCTTTTAATATTGACATAGGATTTAGATCCTAATGTATAAGTTTCTTGTAGAAATATTAAATTTTAATCTGCAAAATGGATTCTAGAACGGAAACTATAAGGTCTGACAGATGAGTACTGGCTGATGAAGGTAAATCTCTTAGAAAAATTGCGAAAGTAGTTTAGCGAAGTCAAGGAAGTGCTCAAAAATCATCAAAAAGTATAAAGAGTTGAGTGATGTTAAAATTATCCACGGAAGAGGACGAAAGGAAATCCTGGATGACGGAACCAAGAGGAGGATCCTTCGAAAAGTGACCGAAACTCCAAATGTGAGAGCTCCAAAAATTGATGCAACCACTTCTTTCTACGACAGAAAGACCTGGTTTCAGCAGAAACAATTAGAAGGGTACTTAGGAAAGCAGATTTGAATGTCGTGAGGCCAAGAGAAAATATTTCATTTTTAAACGAAACCAGGAGAAAGGGCTTTAATTTGCTAAAAATTATTTTTCAAGGTCTCTAGTCTTCTGAAATCAAGTTATATTCAGTGATGAGAGGTAATTCAATGTTTTTGGAAGTTGTGGTCTATGCTATGTTTGGCGGAAGCCTAACAGCGAGTTGCTTCCTAAAAACACCATTCCTACTGTGAAGTATGTAGGTGGCTCTGTTCTCGTATGGAACTGTATGTCAGCCAATGATGTGGGAAGTTGTGTTTATTGATGAGTTTATGGACATAATTCAATACTTGAACATTTTGAAAAATAATTTAAAGCAAACAGCTGAAAAGTTGGGTTAAGGTGCGAGTTTCATTTTTCAACACAATAATGATCGTAAGATTGTTTAATTGTGGCTGTTGTACGACTGTAAAACGCACCACAATCACATGATCTCAACGTTACTGAAATTTTATGGTAACGATTGGAAAAATATGTCCAAAAGCACCATATTACGAGTAAAGACTATGTAAAAAAATTTAAGATAAGAATGGGGTAAAATAATCCAAATCTTATTAATTTCGTTTTTAAATTTTTATTTATTTACTTAAAAAATTTGACTCTTGATGGAATCACATTTTCGTTGTTTAATTTCTTTTTTCCAATAAAAAACTTAGATTTTAAATGTCATTGATTTATAAACGTCAAAAATTATTAAATTCTAACTGATAAGATAAGTAAATATTATGTTAGTTTCGTAAAATCAATCAATCAATAATGTAGTTTGGTGGTTAATGGTTTTAATGTTTTTTTGATAAAAGCAGTATTGCGCCATATTGGGAAGAAGGTATAAGAACATAACTTTTGTTTGTGCGTTTGGAAGAATAATTTTTATAATTTTTTTTGATTAAGATTATTTAATAATGTGTAAAAATGTCTATAAATTATTTTTCATGGCTTACGCTGATATATTTTGTTTTGAATTAATCAGTTTCCCTTCTTTATACTTTCTTTTTTGTTTTGGTTGAATTGTTGTTTTGAACTGGTATTTCTGATTTATTTTTGGTTTTATGCAATCTAGTTACAAAGTAATTCACTGAAGTTGTAATAATTGGATCATTAATACTGATATAAACACACAGTTTCCACTACAAAATAATATTATTAAAAGTAAAAAAAAAAAAAAAAAAAAAAAACAGAGATAGTGTAATTTAATACGTAGAACAGTATTAAATTACACTATCTCTGTTTTTTTTTTGTTTTACTTTTAATAATATTATGTTTTGTTTTTTGGTGTTCACATCGGAAAAAAAATTCACATCGTTAAAGTATGAATAAATCAATTTCTCAGCAAAATTGTTTTGGAAATTAAAACTATTTTTTTATTAAAGTTCAAATTTGTTATTCGTGTATGTAGAAACCAAAGAGGAAGATTGAAAAAAAAAATGAATAAAAAGATCTTTGAAGTCAGATTTGAAATTTTTGTACAAATAAATGTACAAAAACACCTTTTTCAGATAATACTTATTTGGATGATTTTTTTTAAATATAATTTGTTTACTATGTATCACATATATTATCAATTTTCTAAAAAAATTCTGTCAAATAAAATATGTATATATTAGAACAATATAAAATTGGAGTCATATTAGCTCTGCTCGTTGCAGACTTTCTTGTTTGAGTAACATTGTGCAAAGTAATTTTTTCAGGGATTTTTAGACACAATAAATCTTATTTTTATGCATATCAAAATTTATTGCTACATTCAAAAACCTACTTGACAAGACGAAAAATACAAAAATTAAACACTTTATCCTTTTACAGTAACAAAATATTCCCGAAAATTGATTATTCCAAGTTTTTTTTCGGTAAGATATCCTTAGACTAGGCTTCACTGAACCGTAAATGATATCTGAAAATAATGAAAGAAATCCAATATTTGATTTCGTTTATTATGAAATAAAATTTTTTCTGAGTAATCTTTCCTTTATCAGCCATTAATTTTTCTGGGTTATAAATTATTAATAAAATAGTGTTTATCAAATTTCTAATAAAAAGCATTCCCTTTCATTTATTGCATTACTTTTGTATTGCTTTTTTCATCAATTTTCTCTGCGATCCATTTTCAACATTGGTACGTATATATTATAGTGAATTTGTGTGCGTGCTTGTATGTTTGATTCAGATATTTTATTTAAATATACAACCTAAAACGCCTCCAAAGTGCTATTGAACTTTCAGTGTATTCTGAAATTTTGAATGAAGAAAATGTATTGAAATAAACATTCTACTGCTGTCAGATTTATGTTTCTCTTAAATTGCACTGGAAAAGAATGATGTGTTCTATAGATCATAGGAATTGAATGAAAGTGGAATTTTCCTGTGAATACGAAAATAAATTTAGATAATACAATTATCTTGCATACATCCATCGTTTTAATAAAATACGATGCAATAGCACTCCTATTGTAAACAGCAAAATATTTACATTATCGTATCCTTATTTAAAAAGTTTTTGTACATTTATACAACATATCACATTGGTATAGCTTAATATGAGTGAAATCTTCATCGATGATTTTTTTTGTCGTTTTTATCGAACTGATTTCAAATGAGATATCTGATTTTAAATAAAATTGAGTATTCAAAGTAAATAAATTCAACAAGCGAATTATCCACTATTTGTTACCAACATCAATGAAGAATTGTGAACGGAATATTTGGTCGTTGCTTTTAATATACATTTGTGTTTTATTAGCATACATAATGGTATATATGATACTTAAAGTTGACTTAAGTGGCTAAAGTAATCTGGTTGGAAGAGTAAGGAATACGATGGGTCGTGGATTCGGGATTCTTCTTTCCTTTACGTTGGCATTATGTGGCATGTATGTTCAGAATACGATGTTATACTTAATATTGAATATTTCATTTAAACGTGGCTCAAACTTACGAGGTGTATTGTCCATGTAAAGCTGACTTTTGAGTCGGATAGAAATAGGGAACCAGAAAACAATTAACACTTAAACCAGGGACACTCAAACCGGGAAAACCTTTATTTTTTTCTAGAAAAAAATAAAGGTTAATTATATGAAATATAATCCCATATTTCATAGTAATATTGTAAAATTTCATAGCTTTTGCTTTTTCAGTTGAATTTTTCTAGAACAAATTTGCTTTAATTTACTCCAACAAGTTGGTGCTTGCTAATGAGCAAACAAGGTACGAATCGGTAAAAATTTGATGCTTGATTACTTGAATTTAATATATTCTCTTATATATTTCAGAAAATTGAATAGTTCTTCAACTTTTTTGATAATGCTTTAATGCAATAAGTTAAAGATTTTTAATTGGCTATTAGTAACGAAGCTAATAGAAAGAACGAACTCTTACAATCTGATATGAAAATTAACGACTAAAAAAATTTCACGATAGGTAATGACTTTTGCGAATTTTTCTTGCTTTTATTTCAATATCCTACCAGGGAAAAAATTTAATAAAATCCTAATTTATTTTCTATGTTTCAATATTCTGAACAAGATAAAATGAATCGTATTTACTGAAACGATTGTTACAGTAAAAAGAAGAGTTACAAATCAACAGCCGGAAACTATTGAAGGTGCATGTAGGAAAAAAATACTTTAAACATAAAATTCTTTCATTAATTCTTTTTGCAGGGAATAATCTTGGAAGAAAGCTATTTTGTATTTATTTACAATCCCTTCAGATATTTTGATTCATTTATCAAAATGTAATGAAAACTCTTTCTAAGGAGTATAACATTGTATCTAAACATTATTATTCTTTAGAATTGTAATTAAATTTTAAATAGAAGAAAAAATCAATCCGTATTATATTATTTAATATTTTCTTGCTGTGATAAATGTGAAACCAATTTAAAATATTCAATTCATAATGCTCAGTGAATTTTCATAATGTATCATTTTAATTAAAGTTTTCCTACTATTTAATAAAATATTTTTTGTTCATTTCTTTCTTCATTTCAGAAAGCTCGTTTCCCAATTGGGAGAATTTGTATGCCTTTTTCTTAAGAAATGTTTCGTATAAAAAAAATAAAATTATTTTTTCAGAATTAATTCATGATAATAAAATAAATTGACCTTATACGATTAAAATGAAATACGCACTGTATGACAGTATGTGTAATGCATAGTTAATCTTCAATTTCTGTAATATTGTAATTAAAAAGATCATTTTAAATATAAATGATCTCTCTCTCTCTCTCTCTCTCTCTCTCTCTCTCTCTCTATATATATATATATATATATATATATATATATATATATATATGTGTGTGTGTGTGTGTGTATCGTTACTTTGTTTTCTGGAAAAATTACTTTCCTTATACTAAATAAAGTTACTGTAACCCTGCCTTAATTAAATTGTTCTTTGTCCAATCTGCCACGAATATAAAGAAGTACTTGATAGAGCAAATGTCTGAAACTTTATCTCCTTCTTGATTGTTTATTAAACTCTGTATTCAGTGGAACTTTGGATATACTGCTACACCCATATTGTTATTATTATGGAAAGATAGACCGTGTTCTTTTTTTCTCTCTTGTTTACTTTAATTTAATTCCTAAAAAAATCATTAGAAATATGAAATGGAAACAAAAAGGCAACATAGAAAAAGTAAAATGCAACATTATTTTTCATATGGAAGAGATAGGTGCAGAAGCTGACCACATTGCACACGAAATAATAGAAGGAATCAATTATGGTCAATATAACTGAAAAGTATAAGGAAATGGTAGTGATTAATTGATTAAAAAGGTGTATTTTGGATTTTAAGATGACTTGGATTAAGTGAAAGAGCAACAAATTTACTAATTTCTTCTAGTATACTACAATTTTTTCTTTCAATATATTTACCATATTGTCGAAATTATTAAATTCTAAAAAGGTAAATGTGAAGGAAATTGTGCTTCTAACAGTAATTATTCAGAACACAAGTACAAATAAAAGAAATCATATGATGCCTTATTTAACCATACACTTCTCGAGAATATTTTTGGTATAATATATCCTTAACATATTTAGAACAGACGCAATGAATAACTGCAGATAATCATTTATAACTAAGTGTTTGTGTAAATATTCCCTTTGTTATCTTGTTTCTAGCTTTTTATATTGTAGGATCTAGATTATTCGAGTCAATCATGTTTCAACATGGGATACTATAACGAAATTAAACACTTAAAAGTATATTGCAAATGATTTATAACGGAAAAAGAAAAAAAATCCCGGACAAAAATAAAATGTAACGTACCATGATTAAAATTCCATAGTGAAAAAAGTTACAAAATAATTCATATAACAATTCTATTCCTTATATCATGCAGATTCCGTCAGTTTTAATAATGTCTCCACAAAATCGAAAATTTTTGGGTAATTTGGAATAATTTCATTGGATGAGTCTCGTCACATTCTGAATAAAAAAAAAGTGTTTAAAATTTTAGGTTTCTTGTTTAAAGACAATTAAAAAGCCACTGTTTGGTGCAATGTGTCCCTTTTTTCCTTCACAGGGAAATGGATGCGTTTGAATTTAATGGTTGTCTGGCTAATACAAGCTTCTCTTAGATTGTATAGTTTCCAAAGTAAGATTTGTTAAGAGTTCATTTGTGTGCATTTATTACTTTTTATTTATTAGCATTATAATATAAATAATTTAGAATAAAAACTAATACCTGCAAAATTGACGAACAATGCAAAAATTTGCACAATACTTTAGGTAATGTGTTGAAAATGTGACGGTTTTTCGAATCTGGACAGTTTATTCTGTAACAGTTTTGAGCTCCATCATACACTTCACGAAACTTTCATGATTGACTTCATGAGAACAAATTAGTTTTCTAAAATTTAATCTTTCCAAAACTTAGACGTTAATCCAATAGAATAAATTCGATTGAAATTGGAGCAATTGGAGCAATTTGACGATTTTTTTTTCACAATGAATCTGCTGAAGCAAGATAAGATATTCTTGCAAGAAATTTCATAATGTGATTTTTAATATGCATCAATGTATTGCTGACAGCGTAGAAGTAAAAAACAGGGATGTTAAAATAAAATTCTTGATTACCTTATTATGGAAATATAGAACTCCTTATTATTATTGGTTATTACTTGGTCACCTTATTATTGGGACTTTAAAACAGTTTTAAGATATACCTTTAAGTGCATTTTGAAACTAACTTTAATTCCTATTTCTTTTCCTAATACAGTTATGTTAATATATCTATTTTAAAAATATTGTTAAAATTACGCATTTACGCTTGTGTTAAAAAATAATATTTTCCTGACATTCGTCGACCACAGAAGCCCTGTGGAGACAAGCATTGCCATCGACGAAAAGGTAACCAAGACTTCCTGCAACCATGAATAAGGCTCTCATCCTTATACCTCATATCAATCACAGTCTCTTTCGAAAACATTCAGAACTTTACACTCTTTCAACACATGATACTTTCCCAGACTATCAAACTTCCACTGACAAATGGTTTCTTTCTCGGATGTTAGAGGATGATTAGTGGATCCTCGATTTTGTACAGATAAAGGTAATGAATCAGTGGTTAAGGTGAATATGGACTCATCAGTGAATAAAACGATCTTCTACTTATCCTTGCTCCTATATCGATGTTCTCTGTTCCTCACTAAATGGGCTGTTTTATATGCAGAAGTAATAGGAATACAAACAGCAGATTTTCTTGTTAGTACAGATCTTTTAGGTACTCATCTGGAAACAGTACCTCTTGAGATTTGTGTTCCAGTAGTCACGTGAAGTTTACAATCCAGCTACGAAGATGTTATGCATCGCTATAAAAGACAAACACTGATCTTCACATAGGCTCTTCAAAGACCGTGCTCATGCATTCTCTTTGTGCATCCATTTTCAATAAACAACCCCCAAAAGCTTCACACAACGCTAAGCATTGCCTTATCAATCCGCACTTCTGTTTTTCCCCAACAGTTCATCTCATTTCACTTTCCAAACGTTGGAATTTACTCATTTTAACTGTTTCCTTTTGATTTCCCTCGAATAGCCAAGAACACAAGCGCTTACAAAGCGTTTTCCTCTAACTACAATTTCAAACACATATGTACGTTAACGCAAACAACATTAAAAATTTGGATCTTGATTTTAAAGCATTAGAGTTTTACATATCTTTCGTTCAGTGTTTCTCAAGATATTTTGATTAAGTATTCAAATCTCTTAATTTTGAGCACCAGCATATTATGTGTACGCATAAGTGTTTCAGAGAATTTCGTCATGAAATGATATTTATTATATTCTGCTTAATTCTGTTTCATCGGTAGTTTAAAGCTGCATCTCATGGTAGCAATTAAGAGGGGCACTTATAGTAATACAAGTGGAAGTTTAAATTTAACCTTATTATTTCGATTATCATGAGCTAATTCAATCCTTAAATACATATCCATTATAAAATTTAGAATTATTGTTTGATTTTTTCAAAAGGTTTTTTTTATAAATATTAATGAATGTTGACTTTTACATAATTGTAATATCTAAACATGAAAAAAACCTCTGAACTTGCTTGACAAACCTACGAACTATGAAATCGATTAACATTTTAATTTTAATAATAGTTACATTACAGCAGCGTTCTGAGACATTAACAATTGAACATCCAATTATGAGTCACATTAATATCACAAGCGTATAATAAGCCACACACTTTCCGAGCTTTCACACCAAGTCATATTAGGATTCATGATTATGGGATTTAATACATTTAGTGAAACGTAAATGTAAATCTTTTGCATTTACGTTTTACTAAATGTATTAAATCCCATAATGGAGTTCAATGGAATCGCAACTCGAATTTGTATAATGTTCCAAGTAATAAAATACTATTACAATTATTAGTCCATGTTAATCAAAATCATAGAGGAGTCTAAAATTTGCTAAAAATGTTAGAATATTATATCATTTTTTTTAAAAATCTGTAGATTTTTATTATCTTTTAACAAATTAAACTGGATACATATGACATTTATTACAGTTATTTCAGAGCTTACATTTATTACAATTGTATTGTTATGTATTGTAGACACCTAGCTTTTGTTCAAATCAATAAATAATATGGGTTGAATTTTGTCATTAAATAAATCTCAATTTTATAGACACTAGAAAATGTTCATTTCTGTTAAAATATTCAACAGTTATGAAATATTCTTAGTTATTAGTTTAATTTGACTACAAAAATTTCAAATTATTCTTTTTTTTCAGGTTTTTATCAAAACATATTCAAACCATAAAAATACTTCTATTATGTTTTCATTTTTGTGCTTTTCTAGTACAATTTTTATGCACCTTAACAGCAGAAGCCACTGCATATATCAATAATCTTTTATTTATTTCATTAGTAATTTCGCAAGCAGCAGAAAAATATAAGTTTCTTCATAAGTTATTTAAATATCTGCAATAACTATTCACATATTCAGTTTATAAAAACAATTTACTTGAGCTATTAACAGTTTGTGTTATTAATTTGTACCATTTAAATTAATGCTTTTTATTTTCACAGTGTTTCAGGAATAGAATATGTAATCTTTCTGTACCCTTTTAAAAAGGTTCAAACTGTATAAACTCGCATCCAATCTATCATGTTAATGTCAGTTTATATGGCGTTCTCTTTTACTATAATTTATTGTTACGACTGCGAATTCATTCATAAGCACGAAGCTTGAGGTGCTTTTGTATGAATAATCATAAATTTTGTTCTCACCAATGACAGAGTTTGAAATTAGACCATATCTTTCATAAATAATTAACTCTTTCTTTAAATGTCTGCATTATATATTAAATCTGCAGATATAGCACATTATTTGTAACGTAATGTCAGTCAGTTCTGTGCTATGTATTTCAGCATACTTGCTAAATTTGGGATGCAAGATACATAAACTTAGAAATTCTGTTATACGATTCATAAATGCAGTATTCTATCTGCAATCGGCGGTTAACGCAGTTATGCATATGGGATTACCGAAAATGCCAGATTACAAGAAAAATACTAATAATAACTCAAATGCCATGTAGTATTGTATAAATGTAATAGATATCACGCAAATAAAGTATTAAACACTTGAAATAATTAAAACTGCAAGAAATGTACCATTTTATATTGATAGCTTA
This sequence comes from Nephila pilipes, assembly GCA_019974015.1. Lineage (NCBI taxonomy): Eukaryota > Metazoa > Arthropoda > Arachnida > Araneae > Nephilidae > Nephila > Nephila pilipes. Next base: position 195,565 of record BMAW01097031.1, on the reverse strand, counting down.
TATTACTCCATTGAAGTAGAAGGCATAAAATAACGTATGTATGGTTTGTTTGACTGCGTAAAAATGCTGGGAAGGTGGAGTGCTGTGTATTTTGATTTAAAATCTAATTAAAGAAACAAACACTCTCACACAAAAAATTAAGTTGGTTTTATCCAAATCCCAAAATTTATTTACTTTCGAATAATAATATAGTTTAAATTTATTCGAAGAAGTTCTGTTATTTTAGCTTTTTATTACTTATAACCATTGATTTATAATGTTTTCAATTATTATTAAAAACAATATCTATAATTAGACATCGATGTTTTTAGGACTTTCGTTGTAATTATGGAAGTATTATAATGTTTTTAAGAGAGTATTTAAGACCACTTATATATATATTTATTCTGTTTTTTTGAGTCGCCATGACTTTATTTCAAGAATATGACTTTTGAAATACTTATATCTATCTTTCAATGCTATTATAAAATATAACACTAGGAAAACACAAATAAATTTCCATTTGAGATCTTTAAGTAATAAGAGTTTTTGGACATTGTAAATACGCTTAATAGACGAATAGTTTGTACATAACAAAAATTATATAAAAGTAAATTAATCGAGATTAATTCTTGTAAATACACGTACAGTTTAGAAATCATGAAAAGCGATTTGTGTTTTTCCGGTGTTATATTTTATAAAAGCATTGAAAGATCTATAATCATATATCTTTACTAATGGAATTAAATCTCAATACTTTTAAAATCAAATGATCTCATTACTGAAATGTATTTAATGTATCTTTAAAATCAAAAGTTTAGGAGTAAAATTATATTTATTAGAGAAGCTAATAATTTTTTATTATAATATAATTATTATTTATAATTTTTTTTTACAAAAAAGGAAAATGTTTTTTTATAATTTTTATATTATTTTACGAAAAAAAGGGCTTATATATTTTTTATCTAATTCGTTCACATTGGATACTTAATGATGCCCAAACAGTGTTTTTTCCCTTTCCATCATTTTGTATTTATTCACAGTTTTTGTAAGTCAATTAAACTATAAAAATATGTTCTTATTCAATAAGTTCTTGATAAAAGACAATACTAACCTAAAAGTAAAATGTAAAAAAATGATGTTAAGTACTATCTTCAAAATATTAACGATTTGATTTTAAAAAATTATATATTTAATATATTTTTGTATTATTTAAATTTTGCTATTTTAAAATTCTGATTATATTTATACAATGTTTTATCATCTTTTTTACGATTTTTTTGATAGACTTATTTATCAGTTTTTGAACTTATCTATATTTGAACTCTTTATTCTAATTCCTATCATGTAATTTAAAGGCTCATCTATAATTTATTCCGCAATTTACACGTTCTCGGATACTGTGTTCAAGAAACTGCGCTCATTAAAATTTTCAACAGAGTGCATAAATTAATTGTACAAGCACTCTGTGTTTTATTCGCAACCCGTTTATTTAAATTTTCCAAGTTAGCAGAACAGATATTAATTACACTTGCATATATAAACAGCACCACTCAAAAGGCAGATATACATATTCCTTATTTTCAGACCTGAGTTATTTAAATTTTGTATTACATTTCATCTTTATCATTTTTTGCATCTTATGATTTATAAGTATATTGATTAGTAAAAGTAATAAGAATAAAATATCATTTTCTGAGAAAACTTTAATACTTGTAAAATCGTTGAAAATTTAGCAAAAATACAATTCATTATTTTACTACATCTTATACTGATATGGCTTTGAAGTTCCTGGTCCCGTTATCTAAATAAAATTTTTAAAAAATTGAAATTTTATTTTTAATTTTACATTACTGCATTTATCATTCAATCATCTCTTTAAATTATTGTTATCATTATAATTTAATGATTTTTCTGTTCTGTACGGATTATTGTAGTTCGTAGAATATTGAAAACTCTTTATGATTTAAGAATCTGATTTTGCTCCTTTGAATATAAACTTTCCTCTCCTTGTATGATCAAAATCTCTATTTATAACTAATTGCACCTATTCCCACACATGCTACTGTATCTTTTCTAAATTTAGAGAATATATATTTATTTTTTATTGTCAAAAATGTTCTACATTAATAACTCTGGGTGCATATAATTCATTCTTAAATCAGACGAATAATTGTTCAGTGATTGCATATGTACGACTCCGAATTTTAATGATTCGAAGGACACGTTACTCTTATAGCTTCTTACATTAATTCACTTTTATCTCTTGACGAAGAATGCAATAATACATTTCGCAGACTTTTATCAAATCCTTTCGTTCGAAAAATTTACATCATTTTGAATATCTATGTTACGAAATTAGGAAGATAGATACAACTGACCATAGTTACCTTACCGAATCCATCCCTAAACTTAGTATGGATGAATGGCATAAATGTTTCGACATCTTATCACCAAATTATCACTAGAGTATAATTTATAGGAGACAATTTTGCTTCAATAATTTCATATGAAGCTCATTGATATTCATTAGAGCAACTTCCAATTCTATAATACATTTATTTCTCATTGTATAGAAGTTTTCCCTATTCCAAATCTCTCTGGTTTTGTTTTAAATTAATTCCGTATTCATAATTCTTTTGAATGCCGATTCTAGGAGTAGAATCATCGTTCTATGAAATGCTCCATTTTAAATGCTTAATGAAACTTGAAACAATATCAGTAAGTATGAAGACATTATTAGGTATTTCGGTGCACAGGAGTAACTGGTAAGTGAGACATCAAAGGACTGGTTATTATTGATTGTATGTCGTATATTTCAGAAAATGCTTTTAAATTTTGTTCCAAGTAGTGGGAAAGATGTATGAACCGCAGTTTATGAATGATGCAGCAAAAACACGTACTGTGAAAATAATGTTAATTTTTTTTTATTTTAAGTAATAAAGATATTTCAATACTTGCAGCGAAATAAATGTTTTGTTTACACAGGAATTAGATAAGATGTGGTTTTAGTTGAATAAAATTGACGTAATGGAAAAGTTATCATTTTTTTCCTTTAATGGAATAAAAAGGAAATAAATTAGATTTATGCTACCTTCATATAATGATTTCCTTATCAGCAAATCAAAGCACTTGTCTTAGTTTTTAAAAGTATTACAGGTAGTTGAATACGGATTATTTTTTTATTATTTTTTCATACTATATATTATTATATATGCTTGTGTTATAATCGCTTATAAATTATTTTATGTTTATAAGTTATTTTCTGAGAATAGAAGTAGAAATTCACTAATTACAAGTTCCGAAATATAAACTATGAATAAGAAAGAACAAAATATGAAATAAGGAGAGGAATAATGCGCTTAAAATCCTAGGTATTGATTAAAAAATATTAATTTCTTTTCAAAGTAATTTTCAAACTTTTCAAATCAAAACAAAATATCTGAAACTGGTGCACTCAATCTTTATTGTATGCATTGTACGAATATTCTGACAATACAAGTAAATTCTAATTTACACAAACGTATACTCGCTAGGATGTTATTTAAAATATTTTTACTAGAAATTACTTTATTTAAACATTATGAAAAAAATTAGCACGCATAGCATAATTATATATATATATATATATATATATATATATATATATATATAAACAGCTTCAAATTAGTTTTATTAATTAGTATTCTCACAGAGGCATGAAACAGGTTTTTCATTCGTTATATTTCATAATTTAGAACATTTAAAACATTTTCATGTAACGAAGAAATGTTAGAAAATATGTTACCTATATTTTACCTATTTTAAACCGTGTGTGTGAGAGAGAGAGAGAGAGAGAGAACCTGGAGGGTTTTCAATAATAACACATCGATCAATAACTCCCGAGACTAACCTAGAGATGGCGCTCGTAGTAAACCAGTAACCAGGTCTTTCTAGAGTACTAACCTTTGCTTGAAACGTGTCAAAATTTTAAGTCGATCGGATCAGGAAAAAGATTTTTTCCAAGTGGGTGCCGCGATTGCTTTCGATGGAACAAAAACAGCAACGAGTCGATGATTCAGAAAGCTGTTTATCGCTATTTACTCGCAACAAAAAAGACTTCTTGCGAAAAAAAAAAAAAAAAAAAAAAAAAAGATTTGGAAAAGCGTTGGAACGATTGTATCACCCTAAAAGGTGATTAACAAAAGGTGTTATGTTGATGAATAAAAAAAAATTTGCAAAAAAAATGTTGTTTTCAATGTTAGACTCGGGAGTTATTGATCGATGTGTTATACTGAAATCCACGAAATCACGGAAAAATGAACGCGTTGCTTAGTAACTTTCTGTAGAGTTTATATGTGCTACATGCTTTTTCTATTTTTATTTACATATTTAATATATTTAATGTTTATGTAAATTAATATTAAATATAATTGGGGCAGTAAACCTTCTGTAATCCAGTACTTTGCATTTCCTGATTTCCAGCTATCTGATGATTTTACACAGACTGACGAGTGGTAGCAATTATTTTATACCTCCTCCTTAAATGGAATAATGTAAGCTATTAATATAAAACATCTCGTTTCTTGCAGCTTTAGTTATTTTGGGCTAGATATTTTATATATATATATATATATATATATATATATATATATATATATATAT